>PVIJ01009065.1:10047-69497 GCA_004024925.1 Scalopus aquaticus | reverse complement strand
CGGGGGCCTGCGGAGCGGGAGGGGGTGCAGGGCCCACGGCCTGAGCTGGAGGCGCCTGGCGGGGTTGGGGGGCGGCGGAAGCGCCCGGCCAGTCCCGGGCTCCCCAGAGGGGCTTTCCCCTGTAATTGAGCGGAAACGCGCGCCCATCGCGGAACCGTGCGCGCCCAGAGCGCTCCCGCCTCGGTGGCCGCCAGAGCGGCCGGCGGCGGCGCGGCAGCCTGGGCGCTGAGCGCCTGGCCCGGCCCGGGGTGCTGAGGCCGGGGCCTCCACACCGCAGCCCTGCAGGGGACGCCGGCGCACCCTCGGGGACACTGGTGCGGCGACGCTCACCCCACGCGTGGAAGGAGGCGCTGGGAGCGAGTGGGGAGCCGGGCCGGCGGCCTCGCGGGGCGCCCCTGCCCCCAGTGCCGGGCCGTGGGGGTGGCGCGTGTGCCCCTGCCCAGCGCCCCCCCCCCCTGCGTCCCCGGCAGGTCTGGCGGCAGCTCGGGGCGGGCGGGCGGGCTGTGACGCGTCCCTGACATCTTTGAAGCTGGAGCAGGTGCAGCGGAGAAGAAAGGCTGGAGCGCGGGAGTCAGATGGCGATTGTGCCGCGAGCAGGCGGCGCGGCTGCTTCCAAGCCCCAAATCAAATCCTTTTATTTGTGTAGAATGTATCAATTTGGAATGCACGATGTGAAATTGCTGGTTCTAGAATTTGATACATTTGATTGTAGTATAATTTTCCAGGTCTCTACCCCAGGTCCCGCGGAGGAGCCCGCGCAGGTCTGGTTCTTGGGGTCGTGCTGCTCGTCTGCACCCCGCTTCCCAGCCGTGAGCGGCCCTCTGGGACCTTTGCTTTTCTGAAACACCAACCCACGAGGCTCTTTGGGGCGATCTCACTTGTGCTTTCACTTCCCTTCTGGCTTCTGGGAGCCCAAACCCCAGGTGCCCTGGCTGCCGGCGGCCGCTGCCCTCGTGTCCCCCCGGCGTGCAGCCCTGCGTGCCTCCGCCGCGCTCGTCGGCCGGAGGAGACCCGCGCCCTCGCTGCACCCCGCGGCTGCGGGTGCCCGGGCGGGGGGCGGGGCTGGGGGCGGGGCTAGGGCGCCCCTGCGGTCACAGCCCAACCGAGGCACCACCTCGAGGAAGACGGGGTGGTCCGACCCCCCAGCCCGCAGAGGCTGCTCAGTGTCCGCAAGCGGGGTCACCTGCAGGCCTGGTGGCCCCAGGTCTGCGCCCCAGCGCCAGGCAGCTGAGCCCAGCGGGCGCCGGTCCACCCCCAGCAGTGGCGTCCACACCCCACCGGCGGCACAGGGGCAGCCCCCCAGGGCTGGCCGCAGGCCCCGTCCGTCTTCCTGCTGCTTCCTGTCCTGTCCCGTCACCTCCTGGCAAGCGGGCAGCTGCGGCCTTCAGCCTCGGGAAGGCTCGCCGGGGTCCTGGCCGCCTCCGGGGCCAGCCCGGCCAGGCCGGTGTGAGCAGACGCGGCTGCTCGGGGATGGGGAGGGTCCCTCTGCCGCCTCTTTTTTGCATTCGTGTTGCAATCTACAAATGCCGGCGGGGGCCTGTCTCGGGGCGGCTGCGCACCCCGCCTTGCTGGTCACCTCAGCGCGGTCCGTTCGGATCAGCCAGCCGCGTCTGCTGCGCTGTGGCCGCGGGAGGCTGACTTCCCCGGAATCGGCTTCGGCTGTAAAGAAATCCATTAGAGCCAGATGAGGTGACGCGGGGGATCTATTTTTAACTCTTTATTCGTCGCACGATTAGAGGGGCAGCCTAGAAACCGCGGCCGCTCATCTCCTGCGTCGCGAACACCTGCTGGCGTCTGCCCCCACCCCCTCGCGCCCCTTCCTGGGTCTCGGTCCTGAAGCCTTTTCGGGGCGCGCCCTCCGGACCGCGGGCAGGCCACCACCCCCCGCCCCGCACCAGCCTCTCACGCGAACGCCAGGCCGGGTCTGCGCCTCCGGCCCCCAGCCGTCCCGAGAACGCCGTCTGAGCGGCCCCAAGGCAGAGGCGGCCTCGCGTGGCTCCGGCCCGTTTCTCGAAGGCAAAAGTGCCATCTCAGCTCAGTGCCCTGATCTAGGGAAACATCTAAAATCCCCTAAAACGCCGCCTGGGTTTCTGCCGGCCTGCCGTGCTCTGCGGCCTCCGCCTGGGAGGGCGGCCAGGGAGCGCCCCTTCCCCAGAGGCCGGCATCAGTCCGGCTCGGCCCCACCCGGCCAGGGCGTGTCCGAGATGCAGGCCGGGCGGGAGCGGGCCGAGGGCTCCAAGGCCCCGGCGGGGGGCGGGCGGGCAGGTGGCGCCGCAGACACGCAGCTGCGGCAGGGTCGAGGGACAGCTCGGGGCTCTGCTGCCTGGGACTGGCCGGCCTGCTCCACGTGCCAGGCAGGAGGCAGGGGGAGGACAGCAGGGGTGCGGGTGCAGGCTGGCCACGGACGCTGGGGCGGCCAGCACGAAGCCCCCACGCCGCGTCTGGCTGGAGGAGGAAGGGCCGGCCGCCATGTGGGCGGCCGAGGGGCGTGCGTGCGGGGGCAGGGCCCGGGGGGCAGGCTTCGGCCAGGCCGGGCTGCGGCTGCGGACAAACGGGTTTGTGCTGTGCCTCCTCCGGAGCTGCGGGCATCTGCGGGGCAGTCTGCGGGAGGAGGTCAGGAGCAGACCCCGGGAGCCAGCCTGGAGTCCAGCAGCTGGAGAGCGGGCCTCGGTCCGTCCACGCTGCCCCCTCGCCGCGGGGCACCCAGCGGCAGGGTGGCACCTGAGAGGCAGGGGCGGAGAGAGCTCCCGGGGCCCAGGAGACGCTCCCAGGCTGGGGCTCCTGCGGGTGGCCCCTTTGGCGCCGCTGGACCGCGAGACCGAAGCTGCAGGACGCTCCTTCGTGTGCCCTGGGCCCGAGTCCAGCCGGGCCTTGGCGGAGCCTCAGCAGCAGGGAGTGAAGCCGCGGGCCCCTCCAGCGCGCCCCAGAAGCCCCTCCTGAGCCGGCAGCCGCAGGGCCCGGCCCGGGGCTGTCCTGTGCCCAGGGGAGGGCCGGGCCGGCCCGAGGCCGCGCCCCCATGGCAGCAGGCAGAGCTGGGTCTTCACAGCGGCCGGCCGGCTCCAGGACACCCGCGCCGCTCGGCACCGCTGGGCACCGCTGGGCACCCCTGGGCCTGGGGTGACAGCAGGAGCCTGAGACTGGAGCCCGCCCTGGGCCCCCGGGACCGGCCGACCACGGAGCGCGCCCGCGGCTGGACGGCGTCTCAGGCCCGCTGCCGCGCGGGCCGCTCGTTCCTCATCGCCTAATGGCTATTGATCGGCGTCTGGCGGGCAGAGTCAGGGCCGGCGATAAAACTAAGCGAAACAGACGTCTTGCCCTCGGCGGGGGGGCCGGCACGGAGGAGAAGGGGGTGAACGCGGGGGGACGCGTGCGGAGGCCAGGGAGCGGGGCTGGGGGCCCCGGGGCGGGAGGGGGTGCGGGGCGGGGCCCCGGGAGGCGCCCGCCCCCCGCCCCCGCGGCGTCCAGGCGAGCCCCCGAGCACTGCGGGGGAGGGGCCGGCGCGGGCCGCAGACCCGGCCTCGCCGCTCGGGCTGGGCACGCCGGGCGCCAGGCCCAGCTGCCGCGCCCCGCGGCCCCCGCCCCTGTCTCCGTGAACCCCGACTCCCGCGCGGGGGTCAGCGTCGCTCGCCTCTGTGCCAGGCGGCCCTGCGGGGCGGCCGTGCTCCCGAGGCAGGACTCCTGCGCGCGCCCCCACCGGCTGCGGCGGCCCCTGGCCCCGACGTGCCGGGCGGTGAGCCGGGAGGCGGAGGCGCCTTCGCAGCGTCTTTATTTTCAACATTTATTTTTTATTGATGCACACAAGAGCTGGGGTGCAGGCCAGAGGTGGGGGTGAGAGGACTCCCCGGAGACAGAGTGGGGAGCAGGACAGGCGGCTCCCCTGAGACCCACTGCTGGGGAGCAGCGGGGAGACGGGAGGGGGCTGCTGCGCCCTGTGGGGAGCTCCCTGGCCGGGGATCGAACTCAGGCTGCAGCTGCCGACAGCTCCGCAGGCTGAGACTGACCCCGCCCCAGGGGGTCCCCACATTTGCGCTTTCTGACCACACGGGGACATGCTTGTTTCCCACTCTGGGTGCTCCCCGAGCTCCCGCGGCGGGGAGGCCTGCGCTGTGGCAGCGTCCGGCCAGTGCTGGGGGCCGCCCCCTCGGGGGGCCCTGGGCTGCCGCGGGGCCTCGGGCCTCAGTGACTGCGGACAGGGACGGGCAGGCTGCGGGGGACCCGCCGTCCTCCTCGTCCTCGCGCCCCGTTGAGGCCCGAGCTGCGCCTCGGCCGCCCGCTCGGCAGAGGTGAGGGGAAATCAGGCGCGATCTGAAGCTAATTACCCTGCCTAGAAGTTAATTAAACACTTGTTAGGAACAGCAGGGTAGACCCTAATTAAACTTGTCTAATAACAGCCCCTGACACCCCGGACCCGGGGACCCCCGCCGGCTCCAGAACCGCGCGGGCAGCACCGCCAGGCCGGCCCCGCCCACCCGCCCCGCGCCTCACGCGTCGCCGCGGCCCTCGCACCCCGCAATTCTGTCGTTTTCCCCTTTTCTCCAGGAGGGAAAGAAGGGCCAGACGAGCTGCGGCCAGCAGCGGCTGTGACGGTGCTCGCGATTAACGCCGCCATCGTCCCGCTCTGTGTCATGCAAATACAGCTGCGGCCTCCTCCCAAGCTGGGGAGCGGCTGCCTGGGGTGGGGCGCCCGCCGGCGGGGCGCCGAGCTCCGCGCTTGCCTGGCAGAGCCCGCATCTGCGCCCGCCGCCCGCCCCGCTCGGGCCGCCGAGCAGGCAGCGCCCCAGACGGGCGGGCGTCTCCCCGCGCTCCGGGGCTGAGCGAGCGAGGAGGAAGGGGCAGCGGGGCGCGGGTGGGCCGGGCCGGAGCCCCCGCCACCCGGCCTCAGCTGGGACGGACCCGTTAGCAGGGCCCCGCTCGTGGTCAGCCCCTTCGGCCAGGCCGTGCGCCGCCTGCGGGCAGGGCCGGGCGCAGAGCAAGGCCGGGAGCCTCGGGGCGGGGCTGTGCCTGGCCAGCGGGAGGGGCCGAGCCGGGGCCCTTCTCACCGGCCCTCCCCCAGCAGGCGCTCTGCGGCCGGCCTCTGGCCTCCGGGAGGGCACAGCCGAGGGGTCGCGTCTAAGGGGCCGGCGACCCAGGGGCCTCCGCCACCGAAGAAGCGGCGCCAGGGCCCCAGGCCCGGGGGTGCACCGTCGTCCCCACAGAACCCAGCTGCCCGCACGTGGTGGGGAGCCCCTCGGAGACCCCGGGAGCACGGTCGCGCCCCACCCTGCCCCCGCCGCGGGCCCCAGGAGCCACGGAGACCCCGGCCCACGCGCCCCGAGGGAACGCGGACCTGAGGCACGGCGTGTGCAGCCCCGGCGAGGGGCCTGCCCGGCCAGGACGTCCCTCCGCCGGCCGAGGCCGAGCCCACCACCCCCTCTGCCAGGGTCTGGCCTTGCGGGCAGGGGCTGTTCGGGCAGCAGGGCCGCGGGGCGGGGCGTGGGCGGCGGCGCTGGCCGCAGGGGCCAGGCCTGGGCCGCGAGTCTCCACCTGGGGGCCAGCGTCACCCGCAGAGAGGCCGCCCAGGGCGCGAGGCCGCTCTGTCGGGGGCCATGCCGGGGCCCCGACGCTCGGGCGGCGTCCAGCATCTGCCCTGACCGGCCGCAGCAGCTGCCCCTCGCATCTCGCACGGCAGAGAACAGCAGAGACAGGTGGAAACGAAATTCTCCGGGAGCCAAACTCCTGATTTCTGTGACAAAACGTGAATGAAAACGACGCACTGCTCGGAGGCCGGCGGCTGGAGGCGTGGCCAGCAGGGGCTCGCCGTGTGGACGCCCTGGATGCCGCCCGCGGGTCTCCGGCCTCGGCCCTGGCCCGGCTCTGCGCCAGCGCCCTGCAGGCCCAGCCACGGGGCTCGGGCACCACGGGTGACCGGGCAGCCCGCGCCCGCAGCCCTGTGCTCACAGCCCTGCTACCGAGGCCGCCCCGGCCCCCACGTCCACGCTGCGTGCACTGCCCGCCCCGGGCCGCCTCCCGCCGAGCAGGCTGACCCCGCCGGCCCAGAGCCTCCTCGGCCTCCTGCGCCCCGGCCCACTCGTGGCCTCTGCCGGCTGGGGGGCCACAGCGGGGGGCGGGGGCGCCGCGACTGCTCCTCCAGGCCCAGGACGCGCGGGTCTGATGCCTGCGTCCCGTTCCCTTTCCGCGGACTGCCCAGGCCCGGCGGGCAGCCCCTGCACTCCAGACAGACGCGGCTCGGCCCGGGCCAGGTGGGCGAGATGGGCCTGGGCAGCCGCCCCCCGCCGTGCCCCCCTGGGGTCGGCCAGTGCTCCTGGCCTTCGCGTCCGCTCTGGACGGGGTGGTGCCGGGTGGGCGCGTGGCCGGTGGGGCACGGAGAGTGGATGGCGGGGCAGGGACAGCGGCGGCCCCCTGGCTCTGAGCAGGCCCCGCGCTGCCGTGTGCTGCTGCCCGCGTCCTCTGGGCCGCGCGTCCTCTCATCGGGCGCGTGGCCGCGCGGGGCGGGTCTGACCGGCAGGACGGTGGCTGTGTGCGTCCTCGTGCGTGCCGCGCCGGCGTCTGCGCGGGCCCAGGGTCGCTGCCCGTCCTGTCCTCGCCGCCCTGCTGGCTGGTGCCCACTGCCGACGGCCCTCCGGCCTTCTTGTCCCTCAGGCCGCCGCCCGCGTCCACATCGGGCCTCCCGCCACCCCTTCCCACTGTCCTCCGCCGTGCGGCGAGGTGCCCTGGCCACTGGCCCTCCCGCCCAGCGCGGCCTTCCGGAGCCTGGCCCCCACGGGGGCAGGTGCAGGCCCCATCAGCTCCGGGGCTTCGGGGAGCCATGCGGGGGCCTTGACCCAGGCGCGCCCCAGTGCTCGACCACAGCAGCCGAGCGTCCGGGCAGAGGCCTCCCCGCTGCCCGCACAGGCGGGGCCTCGCCCTGGCCGGAGCCCCCAGCCGAGACGTGGCAGCCGCCCCTCTCCGGCCAGCGCCGAGCCTGATCCCGGTGACGCGGGAGAGCGGCCGGCAGACGCAGCCTCTCGGGGTGTCTTGGGCTTGTGCACACGGCCCCTTTAGGATGGGGAGCCTGCCCTGCACCCCGGCGGCTGTGTCGGCCAGGGCCAGGCGGGGCCAGCAGGCTTGCACGGCCCGGTCAGCGCGAGGCTGGTGCTCGGCCCTCCTGCCCGCTCTTCTCCAGCTCGGGCGTCCCAGGGTGACTACGATACCCCACGAGGGCAGATGCAGCGGGACCTGCGGCCAGGCCCGCGGCTCCACCGGCCATCCCGCGGGACCTCAGCGCCCTCCCGGAACCGGCCTGGGGCGGGAGGAGACGCGGGAGGCCGCCGGCCGTGAGCTGCTGTGCAGCGCGCAAGGGGGCATGTGTGGCGCGGCCCGGGCTCGTGGGCAGGGCCGGTGCGGGAGCGCGCGGGTGTCGCGGGGCGCTGCGCATTGGGTGATGACTGTTATTTTAGAACAGGCCTGCGCTTAGGGCAATTTAATAAATAGGTATCAGAGATGTTCTTGCTTTGCTGTATAATGAGGTGGGAAGTTAGTTCTAAAATAGACCTTTAGAAAAAAACACAAACCCTGAAATAGCAATTACTCCGCGGTAGCGTAGACGCGCCGCGTCTCCCGCCCTCCCCGAGCGCGCGATCGGAGCTGCCGGGCGGTGAGCGGCGCGTGTCGCTCGCAAGGAGCCGGGTCAGCGCTGCTCCGGGGGACGCGCCGCGGGCGGTCACCGCGAGGCCCATCCGCGGGCCGTCCCAGAGGTGCGGCACCCTCGGCCGCAGCCGTGCGCCGTCCACGCCTCGGGTGCTGAACAGCCCGCCCGCGGGCGGGGCGGCGGGCTCAGATGGCACCCGGCCGGGGAGGTGGCCGGCGCCGCGGGAGGCTGGACCAGGCGGGACCGGCCCTGACCCTCTTCCCCCCACCCGCAGCGGGGCCACCACCTCCCTGCGCAGGGCGTGGGGTGCGGGCCGGGCGCCTGGGAGCCGCGGCTTCGCTCTGCGCGGACCCCGTCCTGTGAGGCCGGAGTGGCCGGCGGCTGCAGCGCTGTCTGCCCAGGCAGCAAGAGACCAGCCGGTGCCCAGGAGGCCGCAGGAACAAGCGCGCGCAGCGGGGACTGAAGAAAAGGGCCAGAAGAGACGAGAGCCGGGGCCGGGGCAGCAGGGCGGCCCTGCTGGGGAGCAGAGGCGGGTGGGCTTTGGGGTGTGCGAGGGTGGCCGCCGGGCGCTGCAGTGAGGAGCGATTCATCGGGGCGGCCGGCAGGGTTAGCCGAGAGCTTTGATAGTGCAGCCGGGGCGGGGGCCGAGGGGCATTTAAAGCACCGGGAAAAAACACGGAGGAGCCGACACGCCGCGGGTCCGCACAGCCGCGCCCTCCTCTGCCCGCTGTGCCACGCCGCTGCCGGGCCCACTCACGTGAGCTCGCGCTGCCCCCGCGGCAGACGGGACCCCCGGTCTGAGCCCCCCGGACAGGCCTGTGCGGTGCAAGTGAAGCCGCCTGCTGTCGGGGCCCTTGAGGGGCTCGTCAGAGGACTCGGGGCCTTTCCTCTGGAAGGGGGCGTGGCCCTGGGCGCAGCGGACAGCCCTGCCGTGGGACCGTGACGTGGAGCCGGCCGGAGGCCCGGGCGCGGGGGAGGCCGCGCAGCACCTGCCTCCCCAGCTGGACACGCCGCCCGGTGGGCCTCCGAGGCGGGCCGGGGACCCTCGCTGCAAGGCCTCTGTGCCGCGGAGCGGGAGGCCCAGGGCCTGGACCCGAGGGACCCGCCTCGCCTCCCGCTCCAGCCCGTGCAGCCGCAGCGCTGGCCCTCCCGCTGGCCGCCGGCCCCGGAAGCAGACTGCTTGGACGCCAGTGCAGCCGGGCCCGTGGCCAAGAACACCAGCGCGTCTCCCCGGGGTGGGGCGGCCGTGGCCCGGACCCTGTCCCGGCCGTAGGTGCCCAGTTGCCGACTCAGCCGCCCTAGCAGGCTGGCGGCCAGGCCAGACTCGGCCCAGCCTGTGCGGGAAGCTCACCTCGCACGCTGTCGCGCGTGGCCAGACAGAGGAGTTCGCAGATCGGAAGCCGAGGCCCCGTTTGCGGGCCGGGAGCTGGCGGGCAAGGCAGGGCGGGCAGCGCGGCAAGGAGACCCCGGCAGCGGCCCCGCGCCCCGTGATGCCACCGGGCCAGGGTGCGTGCGGCGGAGCAGCCTTTGCCCTGCTGGGCCCTCCCAGCCTCGCTGACCCCTGCCCGCCAGCTGCTGTGGCTGCAGCGGCAACTCCAGCCCCACGTCCGGCCCGAGGCTCACCTGGCCTGCTCCGGCCGCGCTCTGGCCTGGCCCCCACGCCCGTCACCGCCCGCCGAGCCCCGCCCCGGAACACCCGCGCGGTCTCCAAGGGCCTGGACAACCTCGCGGAGGCCCCGCCCTGAGTGTGCTGCACTCGGAACGCCCAGAACCTGGGCCGCAAGCTCAGAGCCCCGAGGACCCGGCTCCGCCTCGACGCACCGCGTCCGCTTTGGTCAGGGACGGGAGCGGCTCCAGAAGCTTCGCGGACTTCTCAGCCCGCAGCCCGCATCTCACGGCGCAGGCGCCAAACGGGCGGGGGCGGCCAGTGCCAGCGGGAGTGCGTGTCAGCAGGCGCCGCGGGGGCCGGCGCAAGCTGCGCGCTCAGCTTCGGAGAGGACGCGCCGGCTTGCTGGCTGGAACGGGAGGCGAGACGCCCCGCGCAGAGGCCACCCGCCGCCCCCCGGAGCTGGCTCCTCGGCGAGATCTCCCGCGGTCGGAGGAGCTCTGCTGGCCCCCGGCGCCTTGGCCATGCGGGCGGCCCGTGTGCACACAGCCGGCGCAGACCACCGCAGCTGCGTCCAGAAGCCGCCCGCCCCGCCACCCCTCTGCGCCGTCACCTCCTTTCACGGACTTCACGGGCTGTGCCCAGCCTGCTTAGCCTGGGGATGGCTTCCTGGTCGTTTGTGTTCTGCAGATGAGTGACACCATCCAGCACAGGACACCATCACTGTTTTGCTTACTTCACGGGGCTCCGCCCCCTGGGGCCCCCAGTTTGCACCAAATGCCACAGCTCATCTTTTTCACGGCTGTATGATATTCCTCCGAGTGTCCGTCCAGCGTTTCTGCCCTCGTTGACTGACTTCTAGACCCAGCTCGTCTACGGCACGCGGCCAGGTGCTTCCTTCTCCAGGGGGCGTGGCTGGTCTGGGGCAAAGAGGCGCAGAGGCCACCCCTAGCTGGGCCCCGAGGCAGCGCCGTGCCGCCCGTGGGCGAGAACCACAGCAGAGTGCTGAGGGCCCTTCCCTGTCGGCTCCCATGTCTAACACATCTGACCGAGGAGAGCCCAGATTCACGAAGCGCCTCCCCTGAAGCCGGCAAGGCTTGCGGTCACGGGCAGAGGCCTCCTCGTGGGCAGCGGGGCCTGCACGGAAGAGCTTCTTGCCGCTGAGCGTGAAGATGGAGCAGAACCCGGCCCAGGCGCTGCGGTGCCCGCTGGCCGCCCGGAAGGCCCCTCGCGCTGCCCAGGCCGGGGGCAGTGGCCGAGTTTTCGGACACGCGTGGAAACCGCCAGCAGTGAGGACACTGGTGTCCAGAGGTTCGGAACGACAGGGGCGACCAGGGCCCCCAAGGTGCCAGGACTCAGCGGCCAGAGCCAGAGTTCTCCAAAGGGTGGGGAGTTGGGGGTGGCCCCCTTACTTCAGCTTGGGGAACAGTTTAAGCTTCGCTTGGGCCCGCGGCCTAAGTCCACCCTGCAGCCGAAGCCGCGCTCAGCTGTGCTCCGGCCATGCTGGCTTCTGCCCGGGGTTCCAGACCCGCCCGCTGGGCTTGGGCTTCACGGGGAGGTGCCAGCAGCCCTCAGCGGAGCAGGGCGCAGGCGCTCCCTGGCGGGCCTCCAGATGTCTCCCGCCCTGGCCGGGCAGCGAGCGGCCCGCGGCTCGGGACCCCGGGCTCAGGCCTCGGCGACTGGACCCCACAGCCGGGGACGCGCCCCCCGTGGCCTGCTGCCCGCCGCTCGGCTTGCGGCCTTTTGTTTACGCCGGACGCACAAAGGGAGCCGGTCCCCCAATGCATCATTTATAAGCGCGTCCCACCTCCGAGCGTGCGGCCGGCTGGCGCGGTGGAGACGCACCGTGGGTATTGCCAAGACGGGCGCTTTGTTCCGCGTCTCCACAATAGACACCGCACTTTGGAAGTGATTTTAAAAAGGGAATCAAAATAGTGGTACTTCGAGTCTTTGTTTCTTTCCTGCCACGCTGCATTCTCTGTCTCTCATTCAGCGGCTCCCATTATACCGACGAGTTAAATAAGCCCTCGCTGCAGAGCGGCGGGCAGACCGGGCCTCGGGCTCGCCGCCGCACCCGGAGTGCCGCGCCGGCCACACGCGGCTTCTGCCGGCCACTCCGGCCAGCTTTAGTCCGGGAGCAAAGGCCGGGGGGCTGGGAAGGTGAGGGTGCCCCGCCCGTGCACGGCCTCTGCCGCACCGGCGGGCAGGGAGCGGCCGAGACAGCCCCGCCCGCAGCCGCAGCGGCCAGGTGAGTCCGGCCGGGCAGCGGCCCCTCGGCCGAGCGGTCGTGCCCAGCCCTCAGCTCCCCGCCGCGGCTGCGCCTCTCGTCGCTGTCTCTCCCGACATCTCTGTCTCTGTGTCTCTGTCTCTCTGACGACCTGGGTCTCGCCGTCTCCGTCTGTCTCTGTCTGTCTCCACCTGGGCCAGGTCCAGCTGGGCCCGCAGCCGGCTGGGGGCAGCGGGCGGGGGCCGGCGTGGTGGGGGCCGGCGGCCGGAGGCCTGGCTCGGTCTCTGCGAGGTCCCCCTTCCGCGCGGCCTGAAAGCCTTTCATTTTTTCCGGGAGAGAAAATTTTAAAATTGACCTTGTGCCTGGAAGGGGACTCAAAGTAAGAGCGGGTTCCCTAAGCCACAGACCGACTCTGAAGCCGGAGACGCGGCCGGTGTCTCGAGGGCAGCTCGGGCGTGGCCGGGCCGCCTCCCGCCCCGTGCCCGTGTCCAGGCGCGCCCGCCCGCCCGCCCCTACACAGCCGTGGGACTGGGCCAGCGCTGACTGCCCCTGCGGGCAGCGCGGGAACGGCCAGAGGCGGCGGCTTGAGGGCCCAGCGCCGGCCTCGGCCTCATCTAAAATGCAGGCAGCTCGCGGAGCGGGCCTCTGTGCTCCAACAGAGAGCCCCCCGCAAACGGTCAGAGGCCACGGGGCAGGGGGCAGGGAGCCTGCGGGGCTGAGCAGAGCAGCGGGTTCATCTTTTATTACCAAAGAAAGACTTGAAACAGCTCAGGAGAAATTCCCTCCCATTGTCTAGGAAAATTCTCTGTAATTTGCCCCCGGGGAAACGGAGGGCCTCGGCCAGGCCCCGCCCACCGCCCGTGGGCTTCCCGCTCCCCGCGCAAATGTCTCGGGGTCCCTGGAGGAACGGGTGGGAGCGGAGCTGAAGGTCAGGGTTGCCCGCTGCGGCCTGACTTTTAAGCTAAAGAGGTTTTTCTTTCTCTTGTCGGTGTCAGGTCTGATTTGGAGCTGTGCTGAGGGTGGGCTGCCCTGAGGGAGGGTTAAGTGAGATTACAGGCAGCGTCAGCCGCTCCCCGGGATGTTAAATTGCCATTTCACGGTCAGCTTTATCTGCATCGTATCTGTGGAAATCTGCTGTTTTCAGCAACTTAATTGGCACTGTGCGTGCAGGAGTTTTTCGGGGAGGTAGCGACCCAGGTTCTGCTGAATTATTTAGCACTCACGCTGGCAGCGTGTCGGTGGAAATCTGCGGAGCGTTTTGTTTTTCCGAAGTGCAGAGGCTTGTGAACGGGCAGGACTCCGGGACCCGCTCGCTGCCCGCGCCCCCTGCACACACAGCCCCGGAGCCGCGTGTTTGTGGGGGTGAACAGTCACAGCTGCCATCACAACACATGTGCCGCGGGGAGGCGGGGGCCGGCCCGGTCTCCCCGAGATGTGAACAGATGGACGGAGCTGGGCGTGCGGCCCTGGCAGTGTCGTCAGAGCAGGGGAGCACGCGTGCAAATGTGTGCACGCGCATGTTGGCGTGTGCACGCATGTTGCCATGTGCGTGGGTGTGTGTTGCCGTGCGTGCACTCCCGCGTATGGGTGTGTGCCGGTCCCCTGGCGTGTGCTGTGTGCACTCACCGGTCCGTGCGTGCTGTCTGCGTGGGTGTGTCCACACACGTGCACCCAGCGGCCGCACACCCGTGCCCCCCAGGCCAAGCGGGGTTTGTGCGTCGGGCCGGAGCCGCGGGGGTGCTGTGCCCCTCGGGGCCTGGCACGGGGCGCCCAGGCCGGGCCGGGGTGGCAGGGGTGGGGCGAGGGCGCCGGGGTGCCGGGGGGAGAAGGCGAGGACGCGCGAGCAGAGACTGTCCCCAGCAGACGTCAGCGCCGTCTGCTCCCGTTAGGGTCAGTCCGGAAAGTTCAGGATTAGTGAATTTAATATCCTGTCAGAATTCTCATGATAATGAGTCCAGCCGCGGCTGGCACGGCGGCTTCGGCACTGCGGCGGGCGAGATAGCGCGGCTGATTTATGAGCCGAGATTGTGCTGCGCTGGCACCGGCCAGGGGTCCCCGCGCGGCGGCCCTCGGCCCAGCACCCGGGACCCTCGGCCCCTCCGCGGCCAGCCCCGGCTGCTGGGAGAACCGGGACGCGCCTGCTGGAAGCTCCACCCTGACCCCGTGGCCCCAGGGGGGTGCGGCCCGGCCCGGCCCGGCCCGTGGCCTGGCTGCGTGGTGGTGGCTGGACGTCCATCGGCCAGGGACACACAACGGCGTCCCTGAGCGGAGCGGGTGCTGCCCTCACAGCTGCCGCCCAGCGCCGCGCCGTGCTGAATGGGCTCTCCACATCAAACCTCCCTCCATTATGATATCATCTCCCGCTCTAAGCCGTAATGCTTATTAATTCCGCACCCATCTCTCCGGCTCCGGCAAATGTATTCCATCAGCCCAGCATTTAATTTAATTAGTACAGCTGGGCTCTCATTCTCCTCCCTGTGTCAGAGGCATTGTCAGCGCGTTCTGCTGTAGCACAATTACTGATTGCTTTTAGATAGGCAGAAATATGATTAGGGTATTGGGTGACTGTATCATAAGCCTTATTAGATTCATTTGAAATCTGGAGATAAATAGGAAACTTTTATTTGCAGTGTAATGAGATTATGCTTATTAGGCCAAGACCTCACAGCCTTCTGCAGAGAACGCCGTGTCTGCCGCCCGCGCCTGCGGCCACGCGGCCCCGCGGCCCCCGGCCCGGAGCCTGGTGGGACGGCCCCGCCCGGAACGGGCTTTCCTCTCCCGGGACTGCGCTGCCGCCCCTCCCGCCGCCGCCGCACGGTGTCTCCGCGCCTGGCCCCGCGTCACGCCGCTCTTGTTTGATAACAGCTGGTGCAATTCCAGAAACATTTATTCTTCGCTGGCCGTTATTTGACGATCTCAAACCTCTGGGCTCCGCGGAGGGCTCGCACGGGGCTTCCCGCGGCCAGACGCGCAGCGGCGGCAGCGTGGATGGGGAGGGCACCGGGCCGGCCGGGGGCTGGCTGCGCTCTTGGACGCGGCGTCCGCACCGAGGGGAGCGGCGCCGACTATCCCCAGAAAGCCTGGGAGGAGACAGGATCCTGCTCGAGGAAAGCACAGACGGGAAGGCTGCATCTGCCAGTGCACGGCCGTGTTCACACCGGGCGCCGCCCGCCCGCGCCAGGCTGGGCCACCGCGCAGCGCCGCGCATCCCCGAGACTGGCTTTCTGGGCAGAGGGCGCCGGCCGCCTACCGTGGAAACCGGGCAGGCGAGTGGACAGGCCCTGGGCTGCAGCCTGCGCCTCGATCGCCCCGGATGGGCTGAGACATCGGGGCCCTGCACCCAGGACCCCGCCGGCCTCGCGACCGCCCTGGAGGCCCCGTGCGCCCGCATAATCGCATCCGCCGGCCCTGTCCAGGGAGCTGTCGGCGCCGGGAGTGGAGGCGCCCCAGACGCAGCCACACCCCCCAGCGCCCTTCCTCTCGCGCCTTCAGGGGGAGCTGATGGCGCGGGGGCCAGCGGTGCGGGGCTGGGCGCTGCTCCACCGCCTGCCGGGGCCGCCCCTCGCACTGCTCTGCCCCCACAGCCTCCCCTCGCGACTCGGGGGCCCTGCGCCCGCCGCCCGCGGCCACCCCTGGGGCCCGAGCCCGAGCCGGAGGGGGGGCCTGCCCGGCTCGCCTGGCTGAGAAGGCGCCTCCCGGGGCCCCGCGGCTCTCAGCCACAGCCCCCGCCCCTGTGGCCCCTGAGACTCGGGTGGGAAGGGGCCCAGGCTGCTTCCTTGACGATTAAATAGGGGTTCGGGAAGAGCAGGTGAGGGCGAGCACCCCGTCCTCCGCCCCCAAGCTGGCTCAGTCCCCACTCCGGAGAGAGAAGACGGAGCAGCTCCCCACTCCGGGCGGGGCCGCCCACCGCCCCTCACGCAGCTCCACTGCCCCGCCGCGCCCACGCGCACGCACGCCCACGCCCACGCCCACAGACCTGGCACGCGCCCTTCACGCGCTCGCCACGCGCGCCCCAGGCCCCCGCGCTGCCCTCGCGCACCCCCGGGAGCGCGCCCGCCTGCGGCCCCAGCACCATCTGCGCCCCGCGCGGCCTGCGCGGCCCCACCCCCTCAGCCGCCGGGGAGGAGGCCCGTCCGCGTCCGGCCGTCCACACCCGCCCCGGGCCCAGAGACACACTTTGGGAACAGCTGACCCTCATCTTGTCAGCTGATCTGCAGGGGTCAGGGGTCACAGCTTCAGCCTCTTTTTTGTGTTGACAAAAGAATGATTTGGGAAAGGAGGGCGGGGAAAGGGGGCGGCCCCCCTCGCTCTCCCCGGCCTCGCGGCCACTCCGCAGCCTGCAGCGGTGACGGCAGAAACCACGGGGCTCCTGCCGCCACGTCTCGCGTCCACCTTTGTCCCCCGGGGCGCAGGGCCGGGCGCCCGCTGGGGCCCCACCCTCGGGCCCCCTCGAGAGGGCGGCCTCACGCTTTAAAACAGCCGTGCGCCTGACCAGACACGCGCCGGCCTCCCGCCGCCCTCGCAGCCCAGCGCGCCCCCAGGCGGCCGCCGCGCACCCCCTCCGGGAGCCGCCCGCCAGGAGACCAGCCACGGCTGGCCTCGCCGAGCCAGCCGCACCCCGCGGGGAGGCGCCGGAGCCCCACAGCTGGCGGTGGCGACACCCTCGAGGGGCGCCGTCCGCCGCCAGCCACCTGAGCCTCCCCGCGGGGTCCACCGTCTGGGCGCGGGGTGCCCCCGGCCGCCTGGACACCCCGCAGCCGCAGGGACGCAGTTGGAGACGCAGTGTGACCCCTGCCCGCGGTCGGGGACGCCCTGGTCAGAGGCCCGTCCGAGCGCAGGCGTCTGGCCCCGCGCACCACCGTCGCTAATTCCGCACTGACGGGGCGGCTGCCGCCGAGGGGCCAGCGCCTGCCAGCTGCCCGCTGCGGCGGGGCACCGAGGGCAGGGCCCATGGGCCGGGTCGCTGTCCCCCAGGGACTGCCGGCCGCCTCCCATCCAGAGCTCTGAGCAGACCCCCTCGGTCCTAGAGCGGGGGGGACGGCTACTCCCTTCCGGGCCAGGCCTGCCCCCCATGTGACCGGACCTCCCCGTGCAGTCTGGAGACGTTTGGGATCTTTGCCTCAGGGAGGGGACGGCGCCCGCAGGGGCCGCGGGGCCGCCCACTGCAGACCCACCTGGGCAGGGCAGCGGGCTGCGGGCTGCAGGGGAGAGTGAGGGCCCGGGCTGGAGCAAAGGGGCCAGTCAGAGGTCAGGGCTGCGACAGGGCCAGCAAGTAGAGGTCAGGAGCGGGCGGCCAGGGCGGCTTGCTGGCTCCAAGACCCGGCGTCCCAGGTCTCAGTCTAAGTTGCGTGTCTGGTGCGCGCGCGCGTCTCCACGGTGCGCGTGTGCCCAGGGCGAGCGTGCACGCGTCAGTGAGTGGGCGTGCGCGTGCGCGGAGCCGGGCACCGGTGGGCCGAGGGCTTTTCCGCAAAGCCGCTTTGCAGAGCGCCGAGCCTCGCGCAGGGAGCCCGGAAACCTCCCCGGACCCAGCAGCCACCTCACCCGCCCTCCCCGGCCGGAGCCTCCCTCCCCGCAGTGCAGCCCCAGGCCCCGCCCGGCTCGGCCCCTGAGCCCGAGCGGGGGGCAGCGAGACTCCGGCCACGGTCAGCCGTGGTGCACGGACCCGGGCAGTGGGCTGGGGACGGGGGCGGGGTGTGGGGGAGGGCACCCGGTGGCTCGGGGGAGTGACCCGTGCGCCCCAGGGCCGTTAGGCAGCCGAGGCTGCCCCATCTGCCCTGCCCCAGGCCCGGGTCCCGGGGCGTCGGGTCACAGCCTCCGGGCGCTCAGCCGCCCCGGGAAGCGCGCATGGGCTGCTGAGCTCCGCAGGCGCCCACGGTGCCGCCGACACGTGTCTGCTACGGGCTCGCCGGGTTCCCACTGAAACGGCGGACGCTGCCGAGTGAGCGGCCACGCCGGCCGGCGCTCCCCTCGCGCCCTCATGGCCTTCCTCTGGGGACCCACCTGATCCCCTCCGACCTGCGCGCCTCGAGGGTGTGTCTCGAGCCAGGGCCCCGGGCTTCCCCAACGACCTGCCGTCAGAGGGGACGGTGCCCCAGCAGGCGGGGCCTCCCGGGGCGCAGGGCTGGGGGCTGTGGGGGCGGGGCCTGGGGAGGAAGGGCAGACTGAGGGCCGGAGTGGGCGGGGTCGCAGCTGGGCCCCCAGGGTGCGCGGGCGGGCGCCGGCCCACCTTCTTAGACGACTGCCGAGAAATGCTCCTTTTTTTTTTTTTTTTTTTTTTTAAAGATTTATTTTATTTATGCATACAAGCTGGGGTACAGGCCAGAGGCGTGGGGCGGCGAGAGGGTTCACCAGAGACAGGGCGGGGAGCAGAACAGGCAGATCAGAAATACACTGCTGAGGGGAGCAGCGGGGAGGCAGGAGAGGTCTGCTGCGCCCTGTGGGATTCTCCCCAGCCGGGCGTTGAACTCGCGTCACCGCGGCCGACAGCTCCACAGCGCAGCGCTTAACCGCTGCGCCACCGGGGAGGCCCGAGAAATGCTCCTTTTAAAGTCAGTACTGCAACCGTCGTTTTTATCCCCAAAACGTTCTTTCACACCGTGTTCCGCCGTCCCGGTGGATTTATATGCGGTCGCTCGGCACCCCTGCATCTGCTCCCTTGAGCCCCTCAGCAGGCGCAAGGCCCTCCTCATTGTCCCCGTTTTCTTTCAAATCCCTCACCTTTGTCAATTAACAGCAAATCCCAATTGCACAAGAAAAGAAATTTTGGTGCCTTTTAATTTGAATTCCGCTGGTTTGACATCCAAGTTTATGCTGCTATTTAGCAGCGCCAGCAGCGGGGAATTGAAATTCGGGAAATTTCTTCCATAGGTGCCACATTTGCATTTCATGAGTGGCCTCTGGTGAAAGGAGCCTGCGCCCCCCTGACCGCGGGCAGCAGCGGCCGCCGTCAGCGCGGGCGGGGTGCCCGGGCACCTCGTAGCAACGGCCGGGTTTCCAGGGCAGAGAGCTCCCGCGACCCCAAGCAACGAGACGAGAACATCAAAACATGCCCGGGAGAGGCTCTCGTCCCCATTAGTGTTAGGGCTGGCACCTCGATCGGGAGTGACAGAGCCCTAATTATTAGGGTAATTAGGAGTTACAGCGCGGGCAACATTACAGGGAGAACTTCTGGAGCCCGTTAACACCGTCACTTTAAGTGATCTGGCTGTGAACTGTTCAAATCTCTAATTACATTACACGTCTGTCTGAAGGGCAACGTAATTAACCGATGGGAAGGGGATTAGCGTCTGCTGGGAGCGCCTCGAGTGCCGCTCCCACCGCCGCGGCCGCGCCTGCTCGCTCGCTCGGAGACCCGCGCCTCGCTGCTCGCGCCTGGCGTTTCTCCTCGGGCCGCCTCGGCGCAAGCACAGCCGCCGCCGCCGTGGGCACGGCCGGCCGGGCCTGGGGCGGGTGCGCGGCCCCGCGGGCACCCTGCTTTCTCCTGCGACGCGAGCAAGCGTGCCTGTGGGTCGGCCGGCCTGGATTCTTCCGCGGCGCTTTATCTGGGACTCCACGGGACTTTATTTGCGGCCCAGACGCCGCGTTGGTTCAAAGTGAGGTGGCTTTGAGCAGCAGACTGCGGAAGAGACGCGGGCGGCCGCCCTCCCTGGGCCTCGCGCGACTCACCCGCCGCCGTCACACACGCACCGCCGAAAGGGCCCTTCGCCTGAAATGGTTCCCTCCGCGCTGCCCACGCCCGGCGAGGCCAAGGCGGCCGCTGCCCTCTCCCCGGACCGATAGCGCCCCTGTCCACGCGGGCTTGGGCCGCCCTGTGGTCGGGCGCGGGGAGCCGGCCTCCTCCCCTGCACTCGCACTGCAGCCAGGGAGCCGCCGGGCCTGGGGGCGCTGCCCTCTGCAGCCCCCACGCCCCACAGCGCCTGTGTGCCCGGCGGGACCGAGAGTCCGGACGGAAGGACGGGCCTGCGCCGTCGGGGCGGATGACCCGCCTCGCGTGGCGGAGGGGCCTGCGGGCCGGTCCTCGCTCACTCCCTTTCCCGTGGGCGGGGTCCGGCGCTGGCCCCAGCGGACAGTCAGCTGGTGAGGGGCGAGCTAGTCCGCCGAGCGGCCCTGCAGGGAGCCGTTCACCCCACGGCACGCGCGCCGCAGGCCCCTGGACGCCGAACCGGAAGCAGCAGGGAGCCGCCCGGGCTCCCCAGGCCCCGTGGGGCTGCGCCGGCGCCGTCGCTCACATCCCGTTTCTGCGTGAAATCTCGGCCTCCCGGCCCCCGCGGGCGTCAGAACGCAGGAGCGCCAGACGGGCCCGCGCAGGGCGCTGCCCACCCGCGGCTGGCGCGAGCCGGAGGCCGGCACTCGGTCTCCGGCACTCGGTCTCCGGCACTCGGTCTCCGGCACTGCGCTGGGAGGCGGGGCCGGGCGCGGCGCCCTGTGAGCGGAGCGGGGGTGGCACCTGCCGACGCGGTGAGGGGCCGGGGGCATCGACGAGCCCAGGAAACGCTCTTCTCCGCGGTGTTTTTATTTGAGACTAAAACAAAACCTCCGGCGTCCCAGCGGAAGGGAGGCGGGGAAAGACGCCGGCTCGCCCTCCGCGCAGGAGCACGCCGGGTGCCGACACCTCCCGCCGCTTCACGTGGGAGGGCGGCCCGCCCAGGCGCAAGGGCCGTGACGTCGGGGCCTGGACGCCGCCGGCGGGAGGACGCGGTGGCCCAGGGCCCTCCTCGTGCTGCGGAGGGACACGCAGGCACGGGCCGGTGTGGGCCTGGGGATGCTGCT
This sequence comes from Scalopus aquaticus, assembly GCA_004024925.1. Lineage (NCBI taxonomy): Eukaryota > Metazoa > Chordata > Mammalia > Eulipotyphla > Talpidae > Scalopus > Scalopus aquaticus. The sequence continues at coordinate 49,268 of PVIJ01009065.1, read as the reverse complement.
CTGGACAGCAGGGCTCGGGGGAGCAGAAACCAAGGCTGAGTGTGGGGAAAGCGAGGGGCCAGCAGCGCCTCCGACATCCTGCAAAAATGTCCACCGTGGAATCAGGGTCGGGAGGCCAGCCCACACCCCGCCCCTGGGGTCCGGGAGGCCACCACCAGTCTCTGCGGCTGCCGGGAACCGGCTCGTCTGTGGTGGGGAGGCATCTGCCTCCTGGCCCCGGGCCACTGGGGTCAGAGTCCTTGGGGAGGGCGGGGGCACTTGATGAAAGTCGGGGAAGCTCCTCTTTACAGCTGACCGTAAAGCTAGGTGAGCCCCTGTCCTGCACCCCCACCCAAGGGGGGCTCCTGGCATAACCTGCACCTACATGCTTGCTGCCTCTGGCCATGACGCAGAGCCCTGGCGCTGGTGCAGAGCTTGTGCCTCAGGAGAAGGCTCATAAAGAAAAGAGAATACTTTAGTAAGTCAGAAATGAAAGAGGAGAAATTACCACAGATGCCATAGAAATACAAAGGATCTTAAGAGATTACTATGAGCAGTTCACCTTCAATCAATTTGCTAATCTTAAGTAAATGAATAAGCTTTTAGAGCCATAGTTTACAAAGACTATATCAGAAGAAATAGAAAATTAGAAGAGACCAGTTACAATTATAGAAATTAAAACTAATCAAAAATCTCCCAAAACAGAAGGACTCACAATCAGATGGCTTTACCATTGAATTCTACCAAACCTTCAGAGGATGACTTAAACCTGTTTTACTCAAAATTTTTCAAAAAATTGAAGAGGGAATATTTCCTAAAACATCCTGTGAGGCTAACATTACTGTAGTACCAAAACCAGACATGGACATCACACAAAAGAAGAAAGCTGCAGATCAGTATCTGATGAGCACAGATGCAAAAATTCTCAACAAAATGACATAAATGAACAAAATACAAAATGATAAACTGAATTCAACAATGCATTGCAAGGATCATACACCTCAACCAAGGAGGAGTTTCCAGGAATGCAAGGATGGTTTTAACTAACACAGTTCAATTAATGAAATGCACTGCACCAGCAAAAAAAAGGAAGGACAAAAATCATATGATCATATCAGTAGATACATGGCAGCATTTGACAAGATACCACCCCCACCTATGATAAAAAAAAAACTTAACAAAATGGGAATAGAAGGAAGATATGCCAAGGCAATAAATGTGATTGATACACTACATGTCATATACTGCCAACCCCACTAATATCACACTCAGTGGTGAAAACCTAAAAACTTTTCCTTTAGGATAAGTAACGACTAAAATATCCACTTTCACCACATTTATTTTAGTATTAGAGCTCTTAACCAACGCAATTAAAAACCATGAAAAGGAATACTGATTGGAAAAGAAATTATCAGAATTCCTAGTCAATATGATATTATGTAGAGACCAAAAGATGCCACACACAAAATAAAACTATTAGAAATAAAAAATGAGTAGAATAAAGGGCAGGCCACAGAATTAATACAAAAATCTGCTGCATTCCTATACACAAATAACAATTAGGGGAAAAAATGTTAAGAAGACAGTTCAATTTACAGTTGCATCAATGGCATCACAAAGGATTAAATACCTAGGGATACATTTATCAAAGAAAGTGAAAGCTCTATGCAACGAGAACTATAAGACAGTATTAAAGGGTATAAAACAAGACACAAAGAGATGGAAAGATAGTGCATGTTCAAAATAACATTCCTACTAAAAGCAATATACAGATTTGATGCAATTCCTATCAAATTTCCAATGATATTTTTCAAGGAAAATTTTTTTTAAAATACTAAAATTTATATGGAACCACAAAAGACCCTGAATAGGTACAGCAAATTTGAGAACATAAAGGAAAAATGGAACCATCTTGATAAATGATTTCAAACTATATTGCAAAGCAATTGGAATTAAAACAGTATGGCACTGGGATAAAAATAGACACAGAGATCCATGGAATGACAGCAAGAACCCAAAAACAGATCCACAAACATACAGACACCTTATCTTAACAAAGCCACAACCATACGATGGGGAAAGGAAAATCTCTTCAACAAATGATGTTGAGGAAGCTGGATGGCTACATGCAGAAGAATGAAAAGAAGCCTGAATTCATAAGATACAGAGAAGAAAACTGGTGGTACATTCCCTGACATCAGCATCAGAAACGTCTTTGGAAACTCGACCCCAGCGGCAAGGGAGATGAAGGCAAAAGTAAACTGGGATTACATCAAATGACAAAGCTTCTGCACGAGAAAGAGGTGACAGACTGAAAAGACAGCCTGCCCAACGGGAGGCACTCCCTGGCTCAAACCCTCTGTCCCAGGTCATGTCATACCAGCCACAGCCAGGCCCCTTGCTCCTGGACCCATCTGGGCCTCGCTCCTCCCACGCTGGAGAGCCGGAGCCAAGGCAGCGTCTCTGCAGTCTCCTTCCCACGCGCCTCCGGAGGGGGCTTGGAAACCTCTGCTGTCAGTCCGTGGGCACCGCACTCCGGCAGACCCTCCAGCCCAGCGGTTGGCGTGGAGGGAGTTAGCGGGGAGGGGAAGGGGCAGACACCCCTGGGAGGTGGGTGGGCCCAGCACAGGCAGCGGGCAGGGATTGCAGGGCCGTGCCCTGGGGGCCCCTTTGCCTGTAACCTTCAGTCAGCCGTAGAAGTGGCGTTGGGCACCCCGACTTGCAAACGCCCAGCCCCGCCCGGTGACACCCCACTACCGCCCAGCTTGCCAGCCGCCATCTCTGCCTTGCCTGTGGACCCTGCGGAGAGAGCTCAGGGCTGCCCCTGGCGCTGCCTTCCTCGGCGCTGGCTAAGCCCAGGCTGAGCCTGGCACGTCTGGGTTTTGAAAGTGGCCGCCAGATGCACAGAGCCGAGTGGCCGAGGAGCCTGTTTCCACAAGGCCGGGCGGGTCGGCTGCGCGAGTCTCAGACACCGGGGCGGTTCCCTCGCCCCTCAGCCCCCGCCCAGCCCCTGGCTCCCCGCACAGGACACCCCCTCGCCCCTCTTTGGCCAGGCCCGGCATCAGGTCACGGCAGTCGGCGGTCCTCGTCCCAAGGACAACCCCGGGCGTTAAACGGGCCTTTCTGGGGCAGCACCGCCCGCGCGGGCCTGGGCGGCGTGGAGGCGGAGGCGGCTGCGGGGCTCTGGCGGTGCCGGGCTCAGCCGTCTGGGGATTAACTTGCTGGGTCATTTCTAGTCACTGGAGAACACTGGAGACCTGGCTGGGCACCCGAGGGAAGGCCTCGTGGGAAAGGGAACTCTGGGAGGCGTGACTTGAGCGACAAGCGAGATTATTAACGTCAGAGAGTCGTGAGCCCAGCAGGGACCCCCGCGCGTCTGCTGGAGGGGCCGGTGCCGGGGCGGGGCGACCGAGACTCGGGCCGTCTGGGTCCTGGGCTCTCCCCGGCGAGCACTGAGCTCAAAACTCGCCTCTGAGGACTAGGCCTGGCAGGGCTGCGCGCCCTCCACGCCCGTCTGCGCCGTCTGCGGGGGCGTGGGGGGGGGGTGCCTGTCCGCGCCGTCTGCGGGGGGCGGGGGGTGGGGCGTCCTCGGCTCCCGCCAGGTGCTCTCCGCCCAGACCTGCAGGGCGGGGACCCCCGGGAAAGGGGCCCCCAGGAGCGCGCATCCCACCGTTGCCCGGAACCGCCACAGCGGGCCTGGTCAGCTGTCAGTCAGCGGGCACTCGGACAGCGCTGTCCGGACAGCTCTGCAGGGGGCGGGCTTGCGGCCTCCCGTGGACGCAGGCGGGGAGGAGCCCAGCCGGCGCAGCGGGCAACGGGCGAGGCTGTCCCGGGGGCCCCAGCCTGGCTCCGCCGCGGACTCCGCGTGGGGACCTGGCCAGAGCCTTGCGGCGCTGGCGGCCTCTTGCGCACAAGCGGGTTGGGCCTTGGGCCCTCTGCAGAGGCCCGGCCTCCCGGGGCGCCTGCGCGCACTCTGAGACGGGTTGGGGGGGCAGGCCTTCTAACGAGAGCGGCCGCCTTGCCGAAGCTTCTGGAGCCGCAGGAACGAGCCCGAGCCAGTGGGCAGCGTGCGCAGGGCCTGGCCCGGGGAGCCGGAAGGTCCCTGCAGCGGGACAGCCGGCCGGCCCGCGGGGGCAGGCGGGGCTCGCGTCTGGTGCTCCCCGCCTCTGGGAGGGGCTGGGCAGGCGCGCGCCCGCCTGGAGGGAGCAGGGACCAGCTCGCGTCCCTCCGTGTAACTGGAATTACAGGTAATTTTAATAAAAGCCAATTATTCATTTTTTAACAATAAGAATGTGACTTGCATCCTACAGAGAACAAAATCGTTTCATAAAAACCTTCGAAAGTAAAAAAATGTCATAGTGGGAAAGTAGGTAAAATTTGTAAAACATCAGCATGCGTGAGAGGCGCACGTCAGACTCGGAGTCCACTTTTCATGCCAACAAAGGCGGCAGGGCCGGCGGGGGGCGCGTGCTGGCCGGGGAGCCGGCCGTGCCGCCGCGGGCCTGCAGCTTTCTGGCTTCGGTCCAGCAAACGCGGAGAAGGACCGAAAACGCTGCGCGGGGCTGCCGGTGGGTGCCCGGGCGCGGCCCTTGGCCCTTGGCCCGCCCGGGAGGCCCGCGCCCCCGCCGTCCTGCACAGCGCTCCGCGGGGTGGGCCGGCCTGGGCGGAGGCGGCCGCTCGGCTGACGCGAGTCGGCCTCTGGGAGTGGTGATGTCTCTTCGCCACTTTCTGCAGGAAGCACGTCGCCGCGTGTCTGCAAGGCGTCGGCCTCGTCCGGGCTGCGTGGGTCCCTTCGTCCTGCCCGATGGGCTGCTGCGGAGACCTGGCCAGCAGCAGTGTGATCACCCGTCAGGCCTCGAGCGGAGGTGAGCCCCGAGGCCGCCGGCTGTGTCCCCGGCAGCGCCCGCCCGCCCCCGCGCACACGCACAGAGCCGCCGCCGCCTCCCTTGGCCGCAGACCCAGCCGGGTCCGTGGCGGGCCGGGGCTCCCTTCGGACCTTCTCCGGGGCGTCCACCTTGGGACAGCGGCGTGCGCCGGGTGCGTGGGGCCAGCGGGCCGGCCCAGGCGAGGCGGCGAGGGAGCAAACAGGCCGGGGCGGTCTAGACCCTAGGTCAGGCCCAGTGGCCCTAGAGCCGGGTCCTTGTGGTGCCGGCAACTGTCCTTCCAGGCCCAAGGGGTCGTGAAGACCCCACAAGTGGCTCGAGCCTCGGCCCCCGCACACACAGCCGTGTGGCCTTGGGGTCACTTGCTCTCAGCGCCCGTCCCCTTGCCTGGGCAGGGGTGCGGGGTGAGCAGTGAGGGTCCGTGCAGACGGCTGGACCGGCAGCCGCCGAGCCCGCTCCGGTGGCCCAGTCCCGTCCTGGCCGCGCTGCTGCAGACGCCGCCGGACCAAAGGGGGCGTGGCCGAGCCCTGCGCCGGCCCGGCCTGCAGCGTCCCCGCCATGCCCACCAGGCCCAGCAGCCGGAGCGCCGCCGTCCTGGGGAGCGGCCGGAGCAGAAGCCAGGCCCAGGCTATGCCGTGGCGCGCGGGGCAGGCCGGCCGGCCCTGGGCCTGGGGGAAGCCGATGACCACATTTCGCCTCCTCTAGCTGGCTGCGGGAGACCCCACCGGCCTGTGCAGAGGCTCCGAGAGCACGCGTCAGACCTTGCCCGGGGCCGCCTGCGCCCGTCTGTCCGGTCGGGGAATGACCAGAGCACCCTCCGCCTCGGCTCCGGGACGGGGCGTCCTCTCCCTCCCAGACTCCCCGGCAGGGCCCCGCCCAGCGCGCACGAGGACGCCCCGCCTCCCGCCCCCGCGGCGCCGCCGTCAGCCCGGCGGCCCACGCCTGCCCCTCCAGGCCCTGTGCCTTCAAGAAAAGCAAAAAGGACCCCAAAATTCTCAAGGAAAATACACTTCATCACATCAGACACGACAGCCAGGCCGTGCAGCTGTCCGGCTGCCTGGACACACCCACACATTAATCCTCAGCGTAAACGGCCGGAACCCCGAAGCCCCGCTTGGCAGAGCGCTCTGGAGCCAGGCCCTCCCCGGGCGCCATTCCCACTCCAGGCGCGGGTCCAGCAGCCGCGGGGCGGCGGGTCAGCGCGAGGCCGCAGCAGGCGCGCACTTGGGAGAGACGAGAACAGGGGTCACGCGGCGCCCGAGCAGGCCGTCCGAGCCGGGCACCAAACCGGCTCTCGCACTGCGCCGGGTCCTGGGGGGCGAGGGGCGCACCGAGCTGCCCCTGTCCGGAGACCCGCTGGACTGCGCGCCGGCCGCGGCCTCCCACCTGCCCGGAAGGAGCTGCTGCCCCTCGCAGTGTGCAGGGCGCGGGCGCCTGCTTCCCGCGTGCGCGGCGCGTTGTGGCTGTGCCCGCCCCGGCGCGGCTCCTGTGGCGCCCGCGTCAGCCCACGTGGCGGCCCTGGCGTCTCCGCCCCTGCCGGGAGGGCTGGCGGGGTGCCCGGACAGGCCTGGAGCGTCCGGGCGCTGAAGCTGCAGCCCGGGCAGCCGCCGGGTCACTGCGACTGGCCGCAGGGCGGGGGCTTGGGGCAGCGTCTGTCCGCGGGCAGGCGAGGCCGCTCTGCCCCTCCGCCAGAGACCCTGGTTTCTGTGCAGTCAAAGCCGCAAATGCCAGCGGCCCCCCGTGGGGAGGCGGGGGCGGGGAGGGGGGTCGCGCGGGGGCAGGAGGCGGGGCTGGGCTTTGAGGCGCTCCGCTGTCCTGCTGGGCCATCGGCTTCTCCCGCTGCGGCTGGAGAGTGGGATCGATGCCTCCGCGGGGCTCGTGCGAGAGTCTTTGGGGTCCTGGCGCGCCGGCTGGAGGCGGGGCGCCTGAGCTGGGGCCCTCCCCTCCTGCCTTGGCGCCTCTGCGTAGGAACAAGCAGGGATTTCTCGTGGGGTGCCATGCAAAAAAGGGGCCGGGGCGGCGGGGGGCTCCTCTTGTTAGCTCCCCCATGCGCTCTCCCAGCCCGAGCGGGTAGGGGCGGAGAGCCATTTTGTCTGACTTTGCTGCATCATGCGCCCCCCCAGACTCCCACGGCTGAGCGCCCTCGGGAGGGGTGAGGCCCCTGCGGGGTGGCAGCAGCGCCGCTCACCCCCCCCCCCCCGCCCCGGGTTCTGCCCAGCGGCGAGGTGCTGGGACTGGGAGGGGGTCTGGGGGACTCCCCTGGGAGGGCGCTCACCGCCACGTCCCCGGGAGCCCAGCGGGTCCCAGCGTGCGCGAGAGCGGCCCAGGCCCGGAGCGGGCGGGTCTCCGGAGCAGGGCGCGGCCTCCCACTGACCACTCCGGGCGTGGGCAGCGCTGGCAGGCGCCTGCTGTGTGCGGGCCACAGGGCACACCGCGCGCCTCGGCCGCACAGCTGGGAAAACAGGCCTGGTGTTCCGTTGCCTGAGGTCTCCGTTGCGGGGTGGCTGCGCCCAGCCGCCAGCCTCCGAGCAGCCCCGCCCCCCAGGACCTGGTCGGGAAGGTGGGCTGCCGGGCGGGCCGTGCCCTGTCCTGCCCCTGCGTGACCGTGGCTGCCGAGAGCCGTCCCTTGCTCTGCCCAGCGGGCCCCAGTGAGCTCACTCCCTTGGGACGCCCCAAACTCCACCTCCCTCAGCAGCCTTGCTCAGAGGCTCGGCCTGGCAGGGCCCCTCCCCCAGACTCACAGTGCCCAGCAGACCCCAGGCCACCGTGTCCTCATGCCCTGCGGGCTCCGCACACCCAGGCTGGAGAGCAGAGCCAGCGCCTCTGCGCAGCGTCAGCCAGAGCAGACAGGAGCCCACCCCAGGTGCCCACGGCCCCTCTCAAGCCGTGGGGCCCCTCCCCCCCAGAATGGCTTCTCTCCGCACTGCCTCTGCCCTGGTCGCATGGGGATTCCCTGCACCCCCGCTCAGCAGGGCCCCGCCTCGGAGCGCCCTGGCCCTGTGGCATGCACAACCTCCCCACTGCCACCCCCAAGCACAGCCTGGTTCCTTGGCACGGTTTGATGGGTTGCTTGGAGGTCTGGGTGGACGCCCCATTATTCCCATGTGATTGACATATTCCCAGGACAACCCACCCCCTCTGGCCGCTGAAAGGGCTCTCGAGGCCTGGGCAACCTCAGTTGGGCGCCGGCCCGCATGGAAGAGTGCCCAGTGGGGCGCTGCGTGACCCCCCACCAGCTGCAGACGCGAAGCCCCGGCCAGCCCAGCTTCCCAGGCCCACGGCTTGAGGGCCACGCGGCCGGCTCCTGTCCCCCAGCTGTGCCAGTGCCATCCCCGCCGCGGGTTGTCCAGCCCGTCCTGCCACTTGGCGGGTGCCCCGCGTGGACACAGAGCCTGTCAGGGCACCTGCGGGCCAGCGTGGACCATCCTGCCAGGGACGCTGACTTGAGAGCCGCGGCCGCCGCCGCCTCTCCAGCGCGAGCCGGGAATCGCAGCAGCCCGTCTCCAGGTTCCGGTCAGGGGAAACGCCCGTCCAGCTGGCCCCTGGCCCGTGGCCTGCCCCGCCGAGGCTCGCGGTCCCGGCCTCCGCCCCAACCTGGGCGCCGGGAAGGACCTTCGCTGCGCCCTGCCTCCCCTGGAGCCACCCACGCTGCGCCGCCAACCTCAGGCCGAGGAGCAGGAGACGCAGCGCACGCCCCACCCCGCCCCGCGGCCCTGCCTGTTCTGCCCGCCTCGGAAGTCGTACTTTGCTTAGCAGCTTTTATTCAGCTTTCGGGGAAATGCCCCGCCACAGCGTTCCTCCGTGCGTAACCGACAGACGCCCCTTTGCTGCAGAAGGTGTAAATCCCCATAGACCTGGAGGCCCCCGCGCCCTGGGGCCCAGCACCGCTGGGGAAGAGCTGTGCTCCTCCGCGCCGCCGCCCCCACGCCAAAGCGTCCTCCTGTCCGCGCCCACCGCCCCCTCGGTGTGGGGCGTCGGGCCCCCAGATCAAGAAGGCAGAGTCCTGACCCGACGCGCCCACCGACGGGCACCCGCAGCCCTCCCTGCAGGGGCGAGGGGACGCCGAGCCGGGCGCAGCCAACCCGCGGCTCAGGCCGTCTGGGAGGAGCAGAGGGAGCACGTCGGTGCTGGGCGTGGAGCTCAGGGTCTCGCTGCTTCCTGCCCCGCGCGCTCCCGCGCTCTCGGTGTCAGCACTGGCCACCCTGCAAGGGCAGTCGCTTAAACTCTCGTTTCATTGTTGTTCAGGCGGTTTTAGAAGCTGAGCCAGCCGCATCTGCGCGCCCCGACGTGCCCGCCTCGCGCTGGGGCTCCCCACGGCTGCCGCGCTCCAGACCGCCAAGCTCCAGCCGGCCGAGCGCCCCGTGCCCCGCCCGCCGGCCGGAAGCCCTGCCCCGCCCCACCCCGCCTCTGAGCCCCGGGACTGGGCGCGCGCCCGTGAAGGCGTCTGCCCGGCGGGCGGCTGCGCGTCCTGCTGGTCTCTGCTTCGGCCGGTCTCTCTCGACAGCTCTGCCGCTCTGAGGCCCGGCGAGGCTGCAGGGAGAGCGCCACGCGTGTCCGCGGCCGGGCCACTTCCGCGAGGGGCGCTGCCCCTGCCCCTGCCCACTCGGCGGACGCAGCGGGCGTCTCCGGGCCCGACTCGGCCTCCTTCACCGCTGGTCGTCGGCCGGGCAGGCTGCCGCGCTGGGGCCTCCGGCGGCGACCCGCAGCTTTTCTCTCCGGGCCCCGCAGGCGCGCTCCCGAGGCCGCCTCGCCCTGGCGGCCCCGCCCAGCCCAGGCGCCCCCACGCAGGCGCTCGCCCACCCGTCCGCATTCACGGCCGCAGCCCGGGCCGCTTAGCCCTGGGGTCCTCGCTCTCCCCGCTGGCGGCCCTGGGGTGCCCCAGCAGCCTCCCCGCTCGCGCCTCCCCTGCAGCGCCCCGTGAGCCCCTGCGTCGGTCACTTCCCCCACTTCCCAGGGTTGCTGTTGCGTTCCGGGGCTTCAGCCACCCCCTTGCCCAGTGGCGCCCCCGGGCGTCGTGCTGCGGCCTCGGGTAGGACGGCCGAGGGGCCAGCGCTGGCTCTGGAGCCGCTTCTGCCCCTCATCAGGCTGGGCGTGGACGGTGGGGGCCGGCCGCGAGTGTCTGGCCTCACGGGCGTCGGGCGGTGCTGCGGCCATGGGGCTGCTCGGTGGCTGGGGCAGGGGGCAGGGGGCGGGGGGCAGAGGGCAAAGGGCAGAGGGCGGCGCGCTGGGCCACGCTCGGCCCGGCAGTTTTCTGGGCCACGGGCGCCGCGTGGGGCCTTCTCCACCCTGGGGCCGGGCTCTGGCCCCTCCGCCCGCGCTTGGCCATCCAGAGGGCCTCCCTGCCGGCCTGCCCCGGCCCCGCCCGCTGCGGCGCTCCAGGGCACGGCCGGTCTGTCGTCCTGCCTGGCTCCAGGGGTCTAGGAGAGCCCGTGCTTGTAAGCGTCCAGGTGCCCCCGGAGACCGCCAGGCCACAGGCCGCCGCGCGCTGGCGCACTCGGGCCGGGAGCGCCCCGCCGACCCCGCCTCCCCCGTGGAGCAGCGCTCGGCCGGGCCTGCCAGGGAGACGCCAGGCTGCGGCTCCATTTTTGTTTCGTGCGGGCAGAGCGGGCTCTTCCGCCGGAGCGGCAGCCTGAGCAGCCAGGAATTCAGCGATAAAATATGCTTCCACCGCATATTTTATACAAATTAGCTCAACCATAAAATTTGACAGCTTGTAAATAATGGCTTCAGAAATCCAGTGAGAAGAGAAGTAAAATTAATTTAGAGGCTGATTGTCCCTCGTCTGCAGCTGCAGCCCGGGCCGCTCCCCGACGGGCGGCCTTGGGGGCCCACCGCCTCCCCCACCCGCTGGCCGGTCTCCCCGACCCCGGGGGGCAGCACTCACGGGGGCGCACGGGCGCGCCGAAGGCTGGCATCCAGGCGAGCTCTGAACCGGAGGCCGGTGTGGCTGGCGCTGGACACTGCCGCGGCCCACACTGGCCCAGAAGGGGCCGGCCGGCTGGCTCCTGAGCGGCCTTCAAGGAAATCACCCTCCGTCTTCAGCGTCACTTTAAATAAAACGGTCCATCTTTTCGTGCAAAGCCTCCATTTCAGAGGAGGGTCAAGACGTAACCGGGGCGCCCGCTGGCTTGTGGGAGCCGCCCGCGAGTGCTGCTCGGGCCCCCGGGCGTCCGGCCGGCCGGCGCTGGAGGCGCTTCCCACCCTCGACAGGGCCGGGCTGGGGTCTGGGGGGCCGGGACTCTGCGTCTCCAGCGAGCGCCCAGGTGGTGCTAGTTGGAGCATTTCATTTCCAAACACCGGGTACAGAGGCAGCCCGGGGGAGGGGACAGGGCTGCTGGGCCGCAAAGTGCCCGCCACACCAGGCTGCCCAGCAGGACACGAGGCGTTGGCTGGGCTGTCTCGCCCCCTCCGTGGCACTGTCCACCGCGAGTGGCCGCGCAGCCGGCCTGGAGGCCGCTCTGCAGGGTTTTGTTGGCGTCAGCACCTGGGCTCGGGGGCTGCCGGGGGGCGAGGCCAGAGTGCGGGGTCGGTGCCGAGGGGTGCGGCGTGTGTGCTTGAGGGCTGTGGGGCCAGGAAAACGTGTGGGGCCGGGCGGAGTGCGGCGAGACGCTGCTCCCGAGGGCCGGTTGGGCATCAGTCTCTGTTTTAAAGATTTATTTTTCCCTAGGAGAATTGGGGTGCAGGCCAGAGGTGCTGGTGAGAGGACGCCCCAGAGACAGAGCGGGGAGCAGGACAGGCGGCTCCTGAGACCCACTGCTGAGGGGGCAGCGGGGAGGCCGGAGGGGCCTGCTGCGCCCTGTGGGCAGCTCCCCGGCCGGGGTCGACCCAGGCCGCGGTGGTGGCAGCTGAGCCTCAGCCCCGAGGCCGCCAGGGAGGCCCCTGGACTTCATTTTCAGTGGAGGCCTCAAACCAAAACCAAAAAACCTTTCGTCACTATTATGCAAAAAAAACGCAAGACCAACTCTGAGGGGCGGGGCGGGAGGAAGGAACTCAGAACTTGAGCCTTGAAATGCGTGTCTGTGACATTTTTATTCTCGGAAGCAACGCGTCTCAGTCGTCACGCGTGGCCCCCGAGGCGGGCAGCTGGGCGTCCGTGGCCCTTCCGCGAGGAGACTTGGCTCGGATGCCCGCGGGCAGCACCGCGAAGGAGCCCGGCCGGTCCGTCGTGGCAGACCTCTGGGGCAGGACGACCCCGTCTCGCCGGGGCACAGGCCCTTGAGGCCAGGTGTGGCGGAGCCGCTCGGCCGTGGGGCGGACACTCGCCATGCCAGAGGGGCCCGGGCCTGGGCGCGCTGCGGGACCTGGGGACACTCGGGCCGGAGACGCCCTGACAGCGCCCCGCTCCGCCGCGCCGGCCTGCCCGAGGCCAATCACCTGCTGGGCCTGACCCGCAGCGCCCTCGGGCCTCAGGCCGCAGACCGCCCTGGACTCGCCGCTTCCTTCTGACCAGGCCGGCGGGAGAAGGGGCTCCCGGCCTCTCCGGGGTCCTCTGGGGCGGCCTGCGGCCTGCTGTGCCGGGGCGGGGTCCTCCCGGTCTCTGAGGGGCTTGCTCCCCGTGCGGCGGGCGGCTGTGCCGCTGCCCGTGTGTCTTCACTCTCCGTCCACTTCAGGATTTCCCTCTGTCTGTGTTTCCTGAGCTTAGTGTGGCCACAGCCGTGGCCACCCGCTTAGAGTCCACCGGGCTTCTTGAACCCGTCGGTCACGGCTCCATCAGACAAGCGAGGCGTCTGGCCTTTTTTTCCTGCGTTTCCTCGAAAACGCTGGTGCCTCGGGGCTCCCAGTCACGCCACCTCCTTGGTCTCGCGCCACCTCCTGGAGTTCCCTGCTCGCTGCTTTCAGGAGGGTCATTTCTGTTGGCATCTTCAAGCAAATCTCTCTTCCTCTTTTCCCAACTTGCACAAGAAGATGGATTTTGTATTTTCAAATGGTGATAAAAATGAATCGTAACATTCCTCTAAGAAAACTCGAGTTATTTGGGGCGCTAGGTTACTCTCAATCTTAATTTGGTCTTTAGGCATTCAGTTATTACTTAACATCTACAGCTCTGTAATTGCTAAACTATGAATTAGCCTCGGTGAGTTAAAAAATCTAGACTTGCTCTCCATGTGAGATGCTTCTGATGAATTTTTTGCTGAAGTTACTCTTGTTTCCAGATCCATAACTTCCATCTGGTTCTTTTTTATAGACTCAGTTCTTTGCTGGGCTTCCCAGTCTGTTCACTTATGAAGGCCATGCTTTCCTTCACTTCCTTGACCACGCCTGTCAAAGCCCCTCAGAGCCTTGCGGGCTGCAGCCCTGAGCCTCTCGGGCTGGGAGCTGCTCACTCTCTCCCGGTGTGTCTGGCGACGTTTCAATGTTTGTGTTTCCAGCCACATCCGGGGTGCAGTGTGGAGAGGCGACTTTAATGAAGGGGGTGCCGTGGCCATCGAAGCGTTAGTGAAACAAGTTGGGGATGGGTGGGGTTCTCAAGGGAGTGATGTAAGGGCTGACTGGGAGTGAGTCGGGGCGCACGAGATAGGCCTTAAGAGCTGTGGGGTGTGGCCCGGCCCTGCACCCCGCCGCCGTGCGCCAGGCCCCGACACTCCGCGCGTGGTGACAGGTCTGGACGAGGACACCAGTCCTGGGCGCTGCGTCTGCTGCTGCCCCTCCCAGGAGCGGCTCGAGGGCACGGGCAGTGGGAGCCCGCCGTGGACGCGCCCCCGGCTTTGGCTGTGACTGCTGTGGCTGAGCCGGGCCCCCCGGCCTCCTCGACCGGGCGACTAACCCAACCCGCGTTCACTCCCCTGTGGGCCTTTCCAGGGGGATTTGGACTTTCGGGGCTGCCTTCCCCAGGGCGCTGGTGGTCAGCAGGCCTCGGTATCCGTGCCCTCGGGCGGGGCAGCGTCCACACGTCCCACCACGGGCAGCCCCACCTCTGAGGGGCCTCCGCTGCCCGCCACAGACAGCCAGGCCTTCGGCGCACACGGGCGGGGCCCCTGGGGTTCCGGGCCCCACGTTCCGCCCAGAGGCCAGCTGTGGTGTCCCCAGGGCCCTCTCAGCTCAGAGGGGCCAGCAGTCCCCGGGGCCAGGAGCCGGCCGGGGCGTCCGAGAGCCCCACGGTGCCCCGTTGAGGGCTGTGTCCTGCGGGCGCTGCCTGCTGCTGGGACAGCCACCTCACGTTTCCTCGGACTGTCCGGTTGCGCGCGGCCAGAGGCCTGTCCAGCGAGTGTTCCTCTGCTGTGAACAGTGTCCGCGTGGTTGCGGCAGACGCCAGGTGTGCAAACGCGCGAGCAGCAGGCGCCGGCAGGCTCGGGCCCTGTGAGCGGCACGCGGCGGGCGGACGGGCGGGGCGGCGTCCGGGAGCCGCGCTCGAGGGCGCTGGCGGCCCCGCAGCAGCACCGGGCTCAGAGGGGCAGGCGTGGGCGGCCGAGGGCGCAGTGTGTGGAGACGCGGGCCCTTCCCAGCGCAGGCGTCTGGCCTGAGAGTGGGCGGCGGCTGCGCCGGGCCGCGGGGTCAGTGCGCGGAGCCTCCTGCCCGGGCTGGGCGGGCGCTCAGACGGGGCAGGTGGGCTTTGGGCAGGTGCGGCCGCAGGCGGGAGGACGGCGCTCTCGACGGCCCCTCAGGGTCCCGACTGGAGACCCCGGTCCTGCGCCACCGCGGTGGCCCCTGCGCTCTGCCCCGCGCCCAGCCTGACCGCTCGGCCGCGGCGTCCCCAGGGCGGCCGCCTTGCTTGTTATTTCCACCCACGCAAATGGGCGCAAATTTTGCCCAAAATGGAGACGTATCCGGGCAATTCTGGCCTCCGTCATCCGGTGATTAAAATGTTTCATTTTGGCAAAAGCGGCGCATGTCCTGCTCGTCCAGTCGTGGAAAGAGCTCCGTTCAGCGACTCCAGAGCTGCCGCCGCGCAGCGAAGCAGCGTCTCCGCCGAGGGAGCGGCTGTCCGGAGTGTGCGACGGTCCGCACGCGTGCGCACGTGCGTGATGAGGGTGAGGCTGTGTGCGCGTGAGCGTGGCGGTGCGTGTGCGCGGGGCGGCGTGTCTGTCCTGCGCGCTCTGTGTGCTGCGTGTGGCGGCGGGCGCGGCCTGGGTGCCCGGGCGGCCGCAGCCTCCTGCCCCGGGCGCGCGCGGCGTCGCGGCGTCTCTCGTGCGTCGCCCTCGCGAAGTCGCGCTCGGGCGGAGAGTGTGGTATAGCTCGACCATATATTGTGTACAGTGTGTATATGAAAAAGGAAGAATGATTAAAAGTCGATGAGAGACTGTTTATAAATCTTGATTGCTTCATAATTTTAACTTTGAGCAACATTTTTATCATAATTACAGGCTTTCTTAAAGCATTTATGCAGATTGTTGTTGCTCAAAGGGGGTTTATTCCATTTTGGTGTAAACGGCACTGTTTTCCTTATGAAATCACGCCGCGCTGCTCACACCCGGGCTCGCGCTCCGCCCGCGACGGCTCCGCGGCCGGCCCGGGGCTCTGGCGCGGGGCTTCTCCGGGCCCCGGCCCTGAGGTCGTGCGCGGCCCGCGGGCCAAGGCCTGAGCCCCACACCGCCGTCCCGCGGCTGCAGAGGCAGGGCCCGCCCGGGAGCCGAGGCCCGCTCCCAGCTCCGCGGAGGGCCAGGCCCGCGGGGACAGCAGCCGTGGCCCGAGGCTCGGGGAGCCGCTCGGAGGCCTCGCGTCGGACAGCTCCAGGCCCGGGAAAGCCCGCCCGCACCCCCGGGAGCGCGGCTGCTGCCCAGCCCGACCGAGGCTGCCCGGGAGGGCGGACAGGACGTCGCGGAGGTGGCCGTGAGCGCCTGGCCGGGTGGAAGCGGAGGCTGAGGGCGGCCCCAGCACAGCCCGGCCGCAGGACAAGCCCCTCGGAGCAGGCGGAGCGCGGGGAGCTGGGGAGTCGGGGAGGCGGCTCCGGGACCAGACGCCCGAGGCGGGCGCTGCGGAGGGAGACAGGACGGCGCCGCCCAGCTGAGGCCCAGCCCTGGGCGATGCCTCTGGGGCCCGGCGCCCAGGCCGCCTCCCTGTTTCCAAAACGCCAGTTTGACCACAGGAGACGCCGCCAGGGGCCGCCCCAGGCAGGCGCAGAGCCCCAGGGGCCGCTGGGCGCCACGAGGTCACCGGGGCCGGGGGCCGGGGAGACCAGATCCCGGCCCTCCGAGGGGCCAGCGGCGGCTGCAGGGGCGGACAGGGCTCGGCAGGGCGGGCTCCAGGCGGACGCGGCCCCACCGCAGGGAGCGCCACCGCGGGCTCTCCGCAGCGCGAGCGGCAGAGGGAGCTGCCTCCGCCGGCCGGCGCCGCCCCGTGGCCGGCGACTGGCCGCCGGCCGCCGGGCAAAGCCACGGACAGGGGGAACGTCACAGGCAGCTCAGCTCTCCAGAGGGCTTTCAGAATCAGGACTCACCCGGCCCCACGAAGACCACGCGCGCGGGAGCCGGTGGGCAGCCCCGCGAGGCCCGGCCCTCTTGGCCGCCCCTGCCCCCAGCGGCCGGTCAGGCCCTGTCCCTGCGGCCTGCTCGCCCCGGCCTCGGGGCGCAGCCCTGCCCGCCCTGCCCGCTCCGGGGGAGTGTGTGGTGTCCAGGGGCTCCGCCGCAGCCTCCCGCCCCGGCCACGCGGGCTGAGCGCCCAGGGGAGCAGGGCAGGCCGCTGGGCCGGCCACCTGGCACGGAAGCTCAGCTGGTCGGTGAGGGCCCTGCCCGCGGGGCTCGCCCGCCAGCTCAGACCCTGGGCACAGGCAGGTGCGTCGCCGCATCATGGACGCCCCCAGGCCCCGCCACGGCCTCCTCCGGGCGCTGCCAGGTCTTCGCCGTCCTGCAGGCCTCTGCCCCGTGCCCCACTCCTGGCCACAGCCCCCACGGTGTCCCCACAAGCCAGCAGCTCGTGGGACCCTCCGCTCGGGCCAGACCCCCCCTCTCGCCCCCCACGCCTGCCTCACAAGGACCTGCCGAGGGCCCGGCTACACCCGCTGCCGGCCGGGCCCCAGGCCCTCCGCATGTGGACGCCGCGTGTCCTTGCTCTCTCAACCGAGCCAGAAGACCACGCCCTGGGCCGCGAGACCACCAGTCCCCTCCTGCGCCTCAGGCAATCTCTCTAAGCCTGGGTCCGACCGGCACCAACTGCCAGAAGCCCCACCCTCTGGGAAGGCCGAGACTGTGCTGGACACAGGGCCCCTGGGTGGCCTGGCCCTGGGGTGGCCTGAGAGGCTTCGGGCGCCACCTCTGTGAAGCAACAGCTGTCGCCAGCGAGGCTGCAGGCTCTTCCCGCGTGAGAGCGACTCTCCTCAGAAAGGAGGGGCCCTTCCACCCCCCGCCCAGGGCCTCAGAAGCCGGGGCAGGTGGGGGCAGCACAGCCGGTCTCGGGGGCGATGGAGCAAAGCCGTGGGCACGGCCAGCTTGGGCCTAGTTCTTCTAAAAGTTCCAAGCACCTACGTCGCAGCAGCATCTGGGTATTTCGAGGCCTTGGGGAGAGGCAGTGAGACACGTGCTGGTTCTGTTCCATCCGGGGAAGCACGGGGGCCGGCGGCCCTTCTGCAGCGCTGTGGCCGGCCTGGGGGCCTGGGCAGGCAGGGACAGCGCTCACTCCTCCCGTCACCGTTCTCCCTTCTGACCTTCCAGCTGAGATGAAGTTCTGAAGGTGGCGCTGGGCGAGGGGAGGAGGTGAGGCCGCAGAGCTGACCAGCAGCCCGGGAGGGCAGGAGAGGGAGGGGCCTGCCCTTCCGGAAGTGTCCCTTGGGGGCCTTTCAGGAACAGAACAGGCTTTCGGAGGAGCTCGGCCAGTGCTGGCGGCCCAGGGGCAAAGCCTCCTGGGATCCAGGGAAATGGGGCCCAGCCTGGAGGAGGCGCCCTCCCCTCAGCCTCAGCCTGGGGCTGGCATCCTCTCCCCCTCAGACCTTTGGGAGGGGCCTGTGGGGGACGGGCCTCCGGGCCCCAACAAAGGAGCTGCCCTTCTGCCTGGGTCCCCCCACCTGCTGCAGGGGCTGGGAGCCGGGGGCCTCCACAACAAAGAAGCCGCCGCCCCCACGTGCGCCTGCGGTGCCAGCGCTGCTGGCCTGCTGGCGACAGCCTCCGTGTCTGGGCCTCACGCTGACCTGGCCCCGCCCGCCCGCTCCCAGGGACAGTAAAGGGTCTCTGGACGTCCCCAGGCCTGTGCCACTCCCAGAGGCCCGCGGCAGGGCGGCTGGCAGAGCTGGGCGGGCGCGCGGGGGGCACGGGCACCCCTGGGCTCAGACCCGCAGCCCCTCCGATGGGAGGGCCGATGCGGGCGAGGTGCAGAGGCCGGCTGGCTCGCCCCGCCTGCCCCGCCCGCGCACCCTGGCTCTCCCCGGGAGCCCGCTCCCTGGTGCCCCACACCGGGCCGGCCACGTGCGGGTGAAGCCCCAGCCCCAGCCCGCCTGTGAGATGCGGTTTGACATCTGTTTGCCAGAGTGTTTCCACTTAGCCTAACACCCACTATTAAGTGACAAAACCGTGGCAGCCTGTCAAAGGCGGCTGACTGGCAGCTGCTCCTTCCGAGCGCTCAGATATTTGCAGGTTTGGAAGCTTTGTGCCGTGTTGTCCCAACCTTTCAGTGATTGAACATGTAAAATATAAGTCAAAGTTTTAAATCTGGATTCCAAAATGTTTCCATTTTCCATACAAAAGGAAGGAGCTTTCAGGGAGCCTGCTGGAATCGGTCCAACTCCGGCGAGTCTCTCCCGCCACCGGATTCCAGCGGAAACCCGGTTTTTAAAAAATGTCAGGACCAAACTCTCTCCCTGTTTTACTGACAACTCGGATGACAGAACTAAATTACTTGAAACTCCAGGGGAATACGGTTTCTCACGAGTAGATTTCAAAAAACATAATAATCCCCAAGTGAGGAGCGACCAGCTTTATTTGCGTTTGACAGTTACAGCCACATGCTTCGGGGGAGGAGCCGGGGCCGGGCCGCGCCCAGAGCACCCCCTCTGCCCCTGCCAGCACCCCTAGCAGCTCAGAACGATTAAGAAGTAATTGGCAAATGACACGGTGTTTCTCCAGATTAAGGCCCATCCAGTAGAAGCCGGGGCTTGGCTCGAGGATCGGAGCGGGGCAGGCAGGGTCCCCCCACACCCCGCTGCCCAGGGAAGGGGCCGCGGTTTGCGGCAGAAGACAGGCAAGGCCTGCGGGGGTCCGTCCGTCCTGGGGCTCCGGCCCTCCTGACTCTTGTTAAATGTTGGTAAAATCTCCCTTCCTGGGGTCCTGCGCCCGCGCTCCCGGGCCGGCAGCTGGCCTGCTGGTGCGGTCTCGAGGCGCAGATGCTGGTTTTCAGGAGAGGGAGAGACGGGCGAGACAGACCTTCCCAAGGTATCGGAGGCAGCGGGATGCACCGGCTGGGCCCCAGACGCAGGCTGGGGCGGGTGGGGGCTTCTCTGAGGGAGTCGGGAGCCGCGGAGGTGGGCCCCCAGACCGGTGGCGTGGCCAGAGCCCAGCCAGGCCCCACCAGCTGTGCGCCCGGAGCCGCCGACGGGCCACTCCTCACCTGGAGAGTTTTGTGTCCCCAACACCACTCTCAGAGCTGCCCTCGCAGCTGCCGGCGGTGCTGCGGGGTGGGCTGTGGGGGTGAAAAGACGAAGAAGAAGAATGATAATGGCAATGACGACAATAATAAAGCAAGGCCGAGTGTCCCCTGGGGTGAGAACAAAGCTCTGCTCCAGCCGCGAGTGGGGAGCCGCTGTGCCGAGGTGGAGGGATGGGGGCGGCGCTGCTCTGCCCGGGGACTGGCCCCCGGGCCACACCCGACGGGGGCAGGACCCAGAGCGGCTGGAGGAGTAGGAGCAGAGCGGGACAGAATGGGGACAGAACCGAATCTCGGGGCCAGACCGTCCGAGGGCTGGGGTGGGGGCGAGGCCGGTGGGGAGGGCGCGGGGCGCAGGCGGGAGCGCGGAGCAGGGTGGGGCGCGGGGAGAGCTGGAGACGCGGCTCCACCTCCCCGCTCAAAACGGCGTCGCAGCTGCTCTCGAACCAACCGCTCAATTCTATTCAGTGTCGAGTAGGAACAAAAAAGTGGCTATTTATTAGAATGCTTGTTTGGTATTGTTCGGCGCCACACAAAAGGCGTTTCATTATGTGGAGGGATCCCCCTTTTTCCAGAGAGAAACAATAACTTGAAATTGTCTTTAAAGTCTTTTCTATCAATAATAAATTTCATTTTCTTGTCTCTCTCGCCTGCAGCGTGTGTGTCTGGGAGGGTGTGCGCGAGGCGCGAGCGGAGCGAGTGCGTGTGCAGCGAGTGTGCGAGCGGCTGCGTGTGAGTGTGCGCGTGTGAGTGTGCGTGCGCGTGGCGCCAGCGCCGGCGCCTGTCTGCGGGGCAGGCGCCGCCGGGAGCCGGGCCGGGCTGGGGTCCGGGGGCCGCGGCGCGCCCGGAGCAGAGCGGGCGCGCCACCCGGTCCGGGCACCGGGCTGGGGAGGTGCCCGCGGCGGCGCCGGCCCTGCCGAGCCCGACCCGCGGGGGACCCGCTGGAGCTGGAGGAGGCGCTCACCGGTGAGTGTGAACTTGCGCGGGGCTTGTGCTGGCCCAGCGGGGCGGAGGCGGGAGGCGCCGGGAGGGCGCGTCTGCCTGGCGGTGTCGAGAGGGGGGTCCGCAGCCTCCGTCCTCGGCTGAGAACAGGTGGGTAGCCCGGTGACCGCCGCGCGGACTCTCGAGCAGGGACGTTTGTCACTTCTCATCTGCGGGTTCACGCCTCCCTCGTCCTCGGCTTTTGGGATTGGCCGCCGCCCAGTAGACCGCGAGGGTTCTCGCGGGGTCGCCCTTTTCGGGGAGGAAGAGGGGGTCGATTTGCGGGAGAGTCTGCGGGGTCTCCTTTGCCGGCGGCCCGCGCCCCCGCCCCGCGAGGCCCCTTCGGGCCCGCCCCGCGCCCTCCGGGCCGCGCCGGCCCTGCCCCGGCTGCGCGCACCCGCCGCGGAGAAGGAACCTCGCTGGAAATTACGTTTGAAAAATTAACATGTAGCGCGCGTGCCCCCGAGTGAGCGTGTTTTGGAGAAAGAATCAATTTACTGACTGACCGACGGTTGCTACTGACACCAAAAAAAAAATCACCGAGCAGCTCGCCATGACGCGCCGCGGGCGCCTCTGCACCCGGGCCGGCCCCCCACCCCGCGCGGCGGCCCGAGCCTCCGGAGGCCGGCCAGGAGAGGGTGCCCCGGGCGGGGGCCGGGGAGTGCCAGAGACCCGCCTGCTGAGCCGGCCTCCCTCGGGGAGGCGGCCCGCGCGCGGCGTCGGCCCCGGCCCTGCGTCCTCCCTGCTCCTGCGAAATCGCCCCCGCTCGGCGGAACCGCGCAGCGCGACGCCGCCGCGGCCCCGGGCGCGTGCAGCGCGGGGCTCCTCCACCCCCGCGGGCGGCCCGCCCGTCTCCGCCCTCTGGTTCGGAGCGTGAGCGCCCAGAGGGAAGGTCGCGAAGTTCCCAAGGTGAAATGGCTGTCCGGGCAGGGCCGGCGCGGCCGGCCGGGGGCCAGGAGGGGCGGGCTGGCAGCCATCGACCCGGCGGGGCTGGGCAGGCGCCTCGCTGGCAGGAAACAGGTGTTTGAACACGATAGCGACCGCCGGTCAATTAGCCCATTAGAGGCCGCGCTGCCGCATTGATTTCCCTGCGCGGCGGCCCGGCGTTTCGGACGCTCCTTTGTGAAGGGCGGGGACGCGAGGGGCCGCGCCGAGGGCACCCGGGGGCCAGAGGACCCCCGAAGCTCTGGCCACCAAACAAGGCTGCCCAGGCGGCCAGGGGGTCTCCCTTCTGTTGGAAGGGGGCGTCCTCTTCTCCCCAGGACCAGGATGTGCTGTATCGCGCCCTTCCCCAGCTCGGGCCAGGCGGGCTGGGGCGCCCTGGGCAGAGGGGGCAATGCCCCGCGCCGGCCAAGCGCGGTCCCTTGACGCACTGAGAGGAGCTGCCACCCGTGGGGACAGCCGCGATCGGCGGAAAGAGTCGCTGGCGCCGCCTCGGCTCTGCGCGACCGCGTCTGCCTCCCCGGCGGCGTCTCCCGGATGGAGCGACGCCGCCGAGCGGGTGGGCAGAGCACCCAGCCGCGGAAGGCCGCGCGGACGCCGCGGGGAGAACAGAAGCCCCGGGGGCTCGGGGTCCTGGCGATGGCGGAAGCCAGAGGATGCGGCGGACGCCCGCGGGCGTGGGGTGCTGCAGCTGGGGAGGGGGCGCAGGCTTGGGATCAAAACAGGGGCGTCCCTCCCGGGAAGCCGCCGGGCCACGGGCGGCAGGCGGGCGCCGCCGCCCTCCCCCTGCGCAGGAGCTGGAGGCCGCCAGCCCGAGGCGGATAGCGGCGGCCGAGGGAGGGGTCGCGCCCAGCCTACCTGCGCTGGCGAGGTGCGCCCGCGGGGCAGGCGGGTCCCAGCTCCCGCGCTAGCGCTCTGAGCCGCGAATTTTAGCCAGAACAGAAAAAGGACGCAGAGTCCCTGCCCTGAAACCAAATGCCCCTCCCCTGTTGCCTGATGGGGTCCTTTGTCCTTTAGGGAACCACTCCCCAGAGCCGTGGGTGCCGTCCAGAGCAGCCTGCCCATAGGGGAGCGTGGCTCTAGTGGCGGTGGGGTCTTCCAGGCCGGTGGGGAGAAATGGAGGGCTTCCTCCTCGCCAACCCCCCCCCCGTTAAGATTGGGGCGCAAAGGCCCCTTGAACAGAACGAACTCTCTCCCATCTGCCAGCCCTCACCCCATCTCGGGTCCTGGAGCGGGCTCCCCAAGGAGATTATCCCTCTGGGGCGGGGCCCTGGCGACTCTTTGGGGGCAGATTTCAAGTCCCTCCTCACCCCTCCTGTCACCCCAGATAGCCAGAACGGCTAACACAAGTGCCTCTCCACCCTCTCCAGGGCGCCCTGCCTTGCCCAGCCCGCCTTCCTCTCAGGGCTGCCCGAGGTCAAATAAAGGGCATGGGGGGCGGGGGGCTGCCTTGGCTGAGGGAGCAGGGCTGTGGGGCTTCTCCAGCCGGCCCTGGCGCCTGAGCATCTCGGAGGACCCACCGCCCTGTTTGCTGTTTTCTGAAGTGGGGAGGCGCAGGAGCGAACGCTCGAAATCGTGTCAAAGTGATGTTTTAATCTCAATGAAAGTGAATCCGAGGGCGCTGTCATTGGCGCCTCGATGGCGGCGGAGATTGGAGGCCGCGCAGGTGAGCGCCGGGAAGCGCTGATGGCACTTCCGTGCGGCTGGCGCGAGCGCCGCACCCTCCTTCCCGGCGCAGAGTGCCCGTCCCCTGGCAGAGGGCCTTTCCGGTCTGGGGCCTGCCCCGGGGTCTGGGCAGAGCTGCCACCCGCCGCTGCTCCTGCCGCCCCCGCCCACCGCGGCACCGCGGACTCGGGTCTGCCCTCTTCGGAGAAGCGGGCAGGGCCTGCGGGGAAGCAGAGGCGCCGCGCGGCCCGAGTGGGGAAGCGAGCCCAGGCCCCGGCCGCACGGAGTGGCCTCTCAGTCGGAGTCGCAGGGAGCCCCGCGGCCGGCCGCGCTGGGGCCGGGTCTCCGCAGCCGCGGGAACAGGCGCAGGACGCCCAGGCGAGGTGCGGCCGGGAGCGGCGCCCTCATCAATAAAAACTACACGTGTTAGAAAATTACAACTTTCGTAAGGCGTAAAAAGGTGCATTCAAATTGTTAATTATGGGGGCTTGTGTAAATGAAACTTTAGCAGTGACCCATTTAATTTTGTGGTAATTACTGACAAAATAAGACAAGGATGAATCACAATACAGTATATTTATCTTGAGGGAGAACATGGCGCTGGCGTAGTTAAGCCAAGGAGTAAGAAAATTCAGGGGAGAGTTGCAGAAACGTGGAAAGTCCACAGTGATCGCGCGCTGGGCCATTTGGCTAGCCCCGCGGAAGGCCGGGTGCAGGCCGCTCTCGAGAGAACCCCTCGCATTCTGCAGGAGCTGCGCCCCCCCCCCCAAGCCCGGCCTCACACTCTCCATCCCACCGGAGCTTGATCTCTGCGGGTCTCAGGAGTCTGGGAGCGGGAGGTGGCAGTGGGGTTCATCTGGCCAGGCATCGCCCCGCCCAGGGACAGGCACGACGGGTGCGGCAGGCCAGAGTGCCAGAGACGGTGGGGGGGTGGTCCCGAGCCCCCGCCCAGTTCTGGGCCCAGCCCATTTCCATCCCATTTCCTGCTCCTCTGAAGGACTTTTCCTGGTGGCCCAGGAAGGGGAGGGGGCAATGCTTTCATTGCTGCCAGCCCGGGGCTGGGCGTCAGTGTCCCCAAGTCCAGCCGAGCCAGGCCCCTGGATGGGGGACCCCACTCAGCTGCTCTTACCCACCAGCCCCTACAGAATCCGTGTGGGCAGGGAGCGCTGGCAACCTGCTCTGCTCGCCCAGCGCCAGGAAGAGCTAGAGGCTGGCTTGGTGGGGGGCGCTGTGAGCCCCTCACTGGCACTGGGCAGGCCTTGAGGGCTGGGCCGGCTCTTTGGAAGCCACCCAGTGTCCCTCCACCCGGAGCTGCGCTCAGCCCTGCCCCCACGGCCATCAGTCTGGGCCCAACGGCAGGTCCGGCTGAGTCTTCTCCCACGTACAAGGGAGGGCCAGTGGCGGAGCAGGAAGAGCCGGCACCTTTGGCGAGGCCGGGAGGCCCGGCACCCAGCGGCTGCCAGCTTCGCACCGCTGCCGGTGCCCTCCCTCCGAACGCCAGCCGCTCTGCCAGGGTGAGGGCGCCCAGCTCCCCTCGGGCCGGGCTCACCTCCTCTTGTCTTCTCCCTTCATTCATAAACCTGGTGGCTACAGATGCAGCCTGAATATTGACGCGTCTCCCCCAACCGCTCCGCCGTTAACCCAATTACAGAATTCATCAAGAACTGTGTTGAATTATCTCTTTCCATACAGTATCAGCATTAGCCTAATTAAAAGCTATAATGTCTGATATAATGATTAAATCGTTAGCTCTGCTGTAGGGAAGCGGTATTTTGTTTTCCCTTCAATTAGAAGCTGATTGAGGTTTTCAGAGCGGGTCAGCTGTGAAATCTGAATTATATGTGTGAGTGCCGCTCACAGGGTGAGCCCCTACTCGAAAGCTCCCAGAGATTCTCCAAATGCTTTCACCGGGGCGCTGGAGGCGCGCGCCGAGGCGCGGAGTCGCTCTGCGGGGCTGACTCTCGCTCCCGGCGCTGCGTTCCGGAGGGAGGTCTCGCTCGCTTCCCAGGGCCCGCGGGCTTCACCCTTGGCCGGCAGGCGCCCCCGGAGCTCGCTCGCCAGCGGGGCGCGGATGTCGGGAGGCACGCGGGGCGCTCGGCGGCGGGAGCCGGCCCTCGGGGCACAGAGGTCCTCGAAGTTCCCGCGGAGAGCGTCTTCCACTCCTCCCACCCAGGGGGACCCTCCTTTAAAAGAATCTGACAGGAAAAAACTTTTGTGCGACTTTGGCCCCTCTTGGCTTTGTTAGCAGCGGGAGCCGCTGGGTCGGGCCGGGGCGCAGGGCTGGGCCGAGCGCGCCGGCACCGGGAGAGACCGGCTTTCCAGAGCCTCCAGCCTGCCAACCCGCTCGCCCGCGCGCGCAAGCCCCCGAACGCGCACCCCGAGCCCTGGCCCGCGGCGTGCGGCCGCGGGGGCGGGAAGGGAGCGGAGGCGCCAGAGGAAGGTCTCGCGCGCGTTTCCTCAAGGGCAGCCGGCGCAGGGGCCGCCAGCAGACGGCGATCGCGGCCCGCGCGGCGGCTGGGGCCGGGCAGACGCGCCCGGGCCTGAGGCCGGAGCCGCGCCGGGTAGGAGCGGAAAGCGGCGCGGGCGCCGCTCCGCGCTTGGCCCACGGGTGCGCCCCGCCGCCCCCAGCCGCGCGCTGCCCCTGCCTCCGCCTGGGGCTGGCCTCCCGCTGGCCGCGGTGACCCGGGGCCACCCCGATTTCAACTTCCCTCTTCCCTCTCCCGTGCTTGCTTTGCCGCCGCCGCCTCGCCCTTCCCAGAGGACCTTTTCCTCTCTCAGAAGCCCAGCCCAGGAGCTGGCGGTCCCCGGGGATTTGTTCCCCGAGACTCTGGTCCAAGTCTTTGGGGTGACACCGGCCAGGGAAGGCTTTGCCCTGCGCGGCCCACCAGGCCCTCCGCGCGTCTGCCCCAGAGCCTCGGGGGCAGTGAGTGGCGGGGAGCTGAGCTGGGTCTGCCGCTGAAGGGCGCACCCGCCTGGAGGGCG
Organism: Scalopus aquaticus; assembly: GCA_004024925.1. Classification (NCBI taxonomy): domain Eukaryota; kingdom Metazoa; phylum Chordata; class Mammalia; order Eulipotyphla; family Talpidae; genus Scalopus; species Scalopus aquaticus. The sequence continues at coordinate 23,331 of PVIJ01009065.1, read as the reverse complement.
TCCGGGCAGGATCCAGAGAGAGTGTCTGACCTTCACTCCCCTGCCCTCGCTCACGACTGTCCCCCAGAACTCCTAACCTGTCCACCTCTCGCTGGTACAGAAGGCACCTCTAGAAGCCGCTGGCCACTTCCGCCTCAGAACTGGAGGGGCCTCTGTCTCCAGTGGCCTCTGCGCTTCCCAGACGCCTCGGCACAGCCGGGAGGACCCGGGCCCAAGTCTGTGCCCCGCAGGAGCAGCTCGAGTGAACGGGTCAGCGTCCAGAACTCAACTCAGTTTACAGGTGCAGGACGCCCGTGTAGCTGTGTGAACGCACCACGCAGCATGTTCATGCATATGCCCTGCACGCGGACACACGGTCTGGCACACAGAGTGCAGTCCCATCAACAGTCACACGCAGGCGCCTGCTGTGCGCACATACGTGCATCCACTGTGTAGCTGCACAGGCATGTGTACCTGCTGTGTCCACAGGCGTGGCTATCGTGCCTCTGTTGTGTGTGCACATCAGTGTACACACGCCCTGCACAGCATGTATGGGTGCTCGTGTGGTGCTGTGCGTGCACACATGCACACGTGTTTGCACTGTGCAGCATGTGCACTGTCGCTGTGTGAGTGCATGTGTGTTGTGTGCACACATCTGTGGTTTGAGTGCACGCGTGTACGCATGCAGCCGCGTACCTGCTTCTTGTGTACCCACATGCCCATGTGCACGTGCAGAGTGCGTAGCCACGTCTGTACACGCAGCACACCTACGGGGTCTGATCTCAAGGTGGCTGGGTCTGAATTTTTTTGGTGCTCCTGCCCACGGGCTAAATAACAGAAAACATCTTTACTCCTCCCCCATTCTCTGGGCTTCTCTTGGCATTTTGGGTGACGAGACTAGGTGAAGTCTCTGAGGCGCCAGCAGAGCAGCTCCAGCCACCAACCCTGAAGGAGCCCTGCCCCAGGGCTCTGCCACAGCCTGGAAATCTCTGGGTGTTTCTCCACACCCTCTCGCCCAGCCTTTGAGAGTCCTCTGCAGGAAGGAGACTCCCTGCCACCCCGAGAAGCAGAGTGCGGCGGAGGGGGGGTCTTCTCCAAAGGGGTTTGAACTCTTTTCTCTCACTTAAAAAGTCACTGGGGAGAGGGGTCGGAAGGAACAAAACTGACGCTCCCAGAAGCCACCGCCCGCAGGAAGATGACGCCCGGCTTCGTGCCAGGACGGCCGGCACAGAGACCTGGCAGCCCTGCCCTGCCCCGCCTGCCTGGCACGGCTGCAGCTGTCAATCATCCATCGCTTGGCAACAAGTCACACCTGCAGTCCCGCTTTAGCGCCCAGGCACGTGGGCGCTCGGTGCGGGCGCCCACTGGGCCTGGGGAACACTCGTCACTGAAAAGGGTTGATGGAGAGTGTCCCGGAAGCTCACCGCCAGCACGACCTCTCCCAAGGCTAAGCCCGTCACCTCCCATTTGGACGCTCTGGAACATATTTGGAAACAATTTTCAGGACCACGGCAGAAAGAAACCAGAGCATTTCAAAGTCAGCTATCCAAGTTCCGAAGCATAAAGCATTCCTGCAACGCGCGCCGGAGTGCGGGTGTTTATGGAATAAATTGCTCCATTGATATGGAGAGTAATGTGCCAAGCGCGATTCAAACAAAGTGTTTTCAGGGGGTCTGAGGCTATTTAGTTTAAAATCTAAATTGAAAAGCGGAGGAAAGAAATCTTTCAATTGCTAAGTGGATAATATAGTTTATAATTTGTAAACCATTTCCTTTATTTCCCTCTTGCTGACTTTCCATATCGCGCTGGATCTCACCGCACACCCATCGCCTCCTAAATTGTGGAAGGGGAATGGGTCTCTAGCGTTCTTAAACAATATTCTTGTTCTTTTTTTGTTCAGTCACAATGTAACTGATATTTGTAGGTAGGGCATGAAACAAATAAAAAGATTTAACAAACTCGATTGGGGAAATAAGAAGGTAGTTGAAAATCAAGTGTATAACCTAGATATTTAGCAAAAAATAAATATGAAATGACGTTTCCTTTCTAATATAATTATATATTATTTGATGAGTTCACTATTAAATGCTGAATGGCCTGAAATGAAAGCAGTTAAATCTGCAGAGACCAATTTGCTGTTGCATTGCGCACCGCAGCGACCCTGCAATATAAAGCTACAGTAATAATCACAGTCATTGAGGAGAAAGTATAATTTCTGTACCTTGGACAAGCAACAGGGTCAGGGAATTCACAACCTCATTTTTTTTTTTTAACAGAGAGGGGGTGACCGAAGGCAGCCGCTGCTCAGGCCCCTGGCTTGGGCCTCGCGGCCAGCATCAGGTGAGGCGCCTATTTCCAGCAAAGGCGGCAGGCCGGCCGCAGCTGCCCGGGCGCGGGCCCCCCAGCACCTCCCTCTCGGGCGCACACGGACGCCCCAGCACGTCCGCAGGCCGGCGGCTGCTTGGGATTTTCCGCAAGGAGCCGCTGCGCCAGTTCGCATGGTTGGGCGGAGACGGCGGGCCGTGGCGCTGGCCGTGGCGTCCGGGGTCGGGCCGGCGACTTGGGGCCGCCCCGTGGGAAGCGCTTTGACTCTGAGCAGGACGAGCGCAGGGAGAGGCCGCGCGCGCGGGGAGCCAGGCCCGGCGCGCACGGAGCAGGACACCGGCCTTCTCGGCGAGTCCCCAGGCCCCGCCTCTGGCCGGCTCGGGGGCCGCGCCCGTCGCGCCTCCTCGGGCCCTGAGGAGAGCGGCTCGGCGGCCGGCTCCGGAGCGCGAGGGCAGGTTGCTCGTCTGCGATTCCAACAAACTTTTCCAGCTGTTGTCGGGCACTGGGTTTCAGGCCGCCTCGTTGCTTCCGACCTTCCTAGAAGCCCCATCTTAGGCGGGAGGGCCAAGCCGAGGGGAGGACGCGACTGTCACCCCCGGCCCACGAAGGCTCCCCACCGCACCCACCCTCCCGGTCAGGGCCGACGCTCGGGCAGGTGCGGGGGGCGCCGCTTCGAGAGGGGCGCGGGGAGCTTCGCCGCCGCGGCGCCCGGGCGGGGATGGAGACGGAGGAGGGGCCCAGCGCGCGGGGGACGCGCGGGGGGCGCTGAGCGGCGGGGCCCCTCCCCTCCGGCCCCCGGCTCGGCCCGGCCCGGGGCCCCCCGCGGCGGGCAGAGGCGGCGGCGGGGGCAGGGCGCCGGGGCTCGGCGGCGCCCGTCGCAAACGCGGCCGGGGCGACCCCCGCGCCCCGCCCCGCCCCGCACGGCCCTTCCCGCCGGCCCCGGCCGCCCGCCCGGCTCCCGGCGCGCGGGCGGGGAGAGGCGGAGGGCGAGCCCGGGCTCGGCGCGGCGCGCTCAGGAAGCAGCGTGGCCGCGACCCCTCCCCGCCGCCCCCCTTCCTGCCCCTCCCCCCGCCGCCCGCGCGCTACTCCCTCGCACGTCACTCGCCAGCGCGCCATGCAAATCACCGCCGCCGCCGGCTCCCATTGGCCGCGGCGCGCTCATTTAATGGCAGCCCGGGCCCGGCGTATGGCTGCTGGGCCCCGCGCGCCGCCGGCCCCGCGTGCGCCTCCGCTCCCAGCGCACGGCCCCGGGCAGGCAGCGGGCAGCCCGTCCCGGGCTCGGCGGCCCCGGCTCGCAGGCCCCGCGGCGCGCCCGCGCTCCCCGCCGCCGGCCCCCGCCCCGCGGCCCCCGCGGCCCCCCCGCGCCGCGCGCCCCGGCCCCGGCCCCGGCCCCGCACCTGCACCTGCCCGCCGCGCCGCGCGCCCCGCGAGAAGTTGCCGCCCGGAGTTGGAGGCCGCTGCCGAGCACCGCGAGCCGGAGGAAGGCGGCGGCGCGAGCCCCGGGCCGGGCCCCGCGCGCCGCCCCCGAAGTGGAGCCGCCGCCCGGCCGCGACCGCACCTGTTCGCGCCGCTCCGCCCAGAGCGCCGGCGGCGGCCACGGCGAAGACGGCGACCCCGGGCAGCGGCCGCTCGGGCAAGTGGTTTGAGCGCGCGGAGAAACTTTGCCCCCCGGAGCCGGCCGGCCGCTGAGCGCGCGGCGCCTGCCTCGCTCCGTCGCGGTCGCGGCCGCCTCCGCCCCGCCTCCGCCGGGCCCGCTCCCCGCCGCGCGCCCCTCGAGCCCGCCGCCCCCGCCGGCCGTCTATGCTCCCGGCCCTCCGCGCGCCGCGCCGGTGAGCCGCCAGCCGCCCCGATGTACAGCATGATGATGGAGACCGACCTGCACTCGCCCGGCGGCGCCGCGGCCCCCACGAACCTGTCGGGCCCGGCCGGGGCGGGCGGCGGCGGCGGGGGCGCCAAGGCCAGCCAGGACCGCGTCAAGCGGCCTATGAACGCCTTCATGGTGTGGTCCCGCGGGCAGCGGCGCAAGATGGCCCAGGAGAACCCCAAGATGCACAACTCGGAGATCAGCAAGCGCCTGGGCGCCGAGTGGAAGGTCATGTCCGAGGCCGAGAAGCGGCCGTTCATCGACGAGGCCAAGCGGCTGCGCGCGCTGCACATGAAGGAGCACCCGGACTACAAGTACCGGCCGCGCCGCAAGACCAAGACGCTGCTCAAGAAGGACAAGTACTCGCTGGCCGGCGGGCTGCTGGCGGCGGGCGCGGGCGGCGGCGGCGCGGCCGTGGCCATGGGCGTGGGCGTGGGCGCGGCGGCCGTGGGCCAGCGCCTGGAGAGCCCGGGCGGCGCGGCGGGCGGCGGCTACGCGCACGTCAACGGCTGGGCCAACGGCGCCTACCCCGGCTCGGTGGCGGCGGCGGCCGCGGCCGCGGCCATGATGCAGGAGGCGCAGCTGGCCTACGGGCAGCACCCGGGCGCGGGCGGCGCGCACCCGCACGCGCACCCGGCGCACCCGCACCCGCACCACCCGCACGCGCACCCGCACAACCCGCAGCCCATGCACCGCTACGACATGGGCGCGCTGCAGTACAGCCCGATCTCCAACTCGCAGGGCTACATGAGCGCCTCGCCCTCGGGCTACGGCGGCCTCCCCTACGGCGCCGCGGCCGCCGCCGCCGCCGCGGGCGGCGCGCACCAGAACTCGGCCGTGGCGGCGGCGGCCGCGGCCGCGGCCGCGTCGTCGGGCGCCCTGGGCGCGCTCGGCTCGCTGGTCAAGTCGGAGCCCAGCGGCAGCCCGCCTGCCCCCGCGCACTCGCGCGCGCCGTGCCCCGGGGACCTGCGCGAGATGATCAGCATGTACTTGCCGGCCGGCGAGGGCGGAGACCCGGCGGCGGCGGCCGCGGCCGCGGCGCAGAGCCGGCTGCACTCGCTGCCGCAGCACTACCAGGGCGCGGGCGCCGGCGTCAACGGCACGGTGCCCCTCACGCACATCTAGGGGCCGGCCGGGCGACTCCGCGACGCACGCCGGGCCGCGCCGAGTCTGGAGACTTTTTGTACAGTATTTATCGTCGCCGCGGAGCCCGGGGACGCGCCCCGGGCCCGGGGAAGCCAGCCCGGCCCTACCGGCCGTCCCTCCGGCCCGCGTCGCCCGCCGCGCCGTGCGGCCGCCGAGACCCGTGCGGCGCGTCCTCGCCGTCGCCCGCGCAGCCAGGCGGCCCAGACGCCACTTTTTGTAGCCGTTACCGCTTTTTTGGGTTGGTTTGCTCATTTATACCGGACCCCGCAGAAGATGGCGGCGGCGTTGGAGTCTGGCTTTTGTAAAACTTTCTGTATCCGAGCTCTCCGTTTCCTGGGTTTTGTATTATTTCTGTACATGCGTTGTGAGATCTTTATTTCAGGCGTGGCGGCGCGGGCAGGATGCGGACCGTGTACATAATTTCCTAAAAAGCCTTTCTTCTAAAAATGAAAAGAGACCCCTCCAAAAATGCATCGCGTTTTGAGTCCATACATTCCAGAGACAAAGAAAAGCCGCCCCCCCTTGCATCTGAAACGAGCAGGTCCACGTGCATGTTTTGTGGGTTCGACACAGCGAAACCTAAAGAAAGAGAAAGCGGATCGGCGAGACCGGGGAGGGAGCCGGGAGAGGGGAGGGTCTCGGCGCTTCAGGCAGTGGGAGGGAAGAAAGTTAAAATCGGGATATTATTTTGTAGACTTGACGCGTTGAAGAGGGAAGGAGAAACAGTTGCCGGCGCGCGTCTCGGGCGGCGCGCGGGCTGTGAGCCGCGCGGGGGTCTGAGGCAGCAGACCCCGCCGGCGCCGGCGGGAGCAGGCCCGGGAGGACACAAAGGCCGCGGCGGGGCTCGGCCCCTCCCCTGCAGGTTCCAAGAGTCCACGTGCAAGTTTTCAGAATTTGCCGCAGGAAACAGTCTCTGAGCCCAAGGCCCGCGGCGGCCTCCTCGGCCACTTTCCCAGGAAAGGGCCAGATGAGACAATTCTGTGGATTTTCACACGAGAAATCGACCCCCAGGAACTGGGGCGCTGACCGGTGTGAGGCAAAGGCACTGTTATTGTTCCTGACCAGATGGGAGGTGGTTTGACGCTTTAAATTTTTTAAGTCTATTTTTTCTAGGTGTTTACTGATACATCACAGTTCTTTTCTGGAATTTAAAGTTTTCTGTAAAACCTTGTCTTCAAGTAATCTGACAGCATTAAATATTGCATTGAAGTTACACTGTAGCAAATACGTTTTGAAGCTAGTCCCGACCTGAAGGTGAGATGATGCTTTGGGAAAAAAGAAAAACTTTAGTCGGATGGCAACTGCTGACCTCACCCGCCTGGGCCCTCCCCGGGGGTCTCCTGGCGCACACAGGCCGTGGCCTTCGGGAGCGAGACCCTGCGGCCGCCTGGGGCCTCGTAGCTTTAAGTGACGCACCCACCTGGCCATTGGCGTGTCATTTCTGGAGTCTTTTTGATAATTTTGCTGAAACCACTCATTCCTTAAAGTGATTGCAAAAATTTCAAAAATGATGTCCGCTGCTTTCTAACAGGAAAATAAAGTCCCCTCTCTTTTTTCCTTTTCTTTCTCTCCCTTTTTGGCTCTAGGCGGGCAGTGGGGTGACCGTCTTTCTAAGAGCGTCCGGTCATAGCTGGGGTGCCAGGCAGAGCCACAGGGCGCGTGGCCAGAGTCGCGGCAGCCCCGGGCCATCCCTCGCGGCTGGGGGCCAGGCCACTGTACTCTGCAGTGGACAACTCGCTTGGTGCTGCGGGTCGTTTGCAGCCCCGGTCACCACCGGCCTGCACTCTCAGGGACGGGCCGTGCCCAAGTCTGCGCCCGCAGCCCCTGGCACCTGAGGCTCGCACCTGCCAGGCCGCCGCCCGGAGTGTTCTGAGTTTACCGCTGGGCCGAGCGAGCTGCCCCTTCATCTGGAAGGTGACAGTGGCTTCCCCAGGTGCCTCGGAAAGAGCTGCCGTCCTGTGCCAGCTGAGGGCTGCTTGCGGGCAGACAGACCTGGAAGTAGCGATTCCTGAGGCGGGCGCTTCAGAGATCAGACGGGAAGCCGATGCATGCTCCCTCCCAGCTCCAAAAGGGCCGGCGCGGGGCTGAGGCGTCTGGGGAAGACCCCGCCCCAGGGGGCTCTGCAGCCACGACCCCGGGGACAGTGCCTCTGGCTCGATGCCCCCTCCTGTTCCCAGAGTGGAGGTCCGGTGCGGCCTCCACTCCCAGGTCCCTGCTGGGCCCGCCCTGGGGGCTGGGCCTGGGGTGCTGGTTTTCAGGGCCCCCCAGCGCTCCCCGCCCTAAAACCACGCGGCCCTCTTGGTGGTTGCTGTCCTTAAGACTTAGCCCCCCTCCCCCCCTCCAAAGAAGCCCACCGTGCCTGGACGAAGGGGTTGATGCTGAAAGCCCAGGCGGGCGGCCCCCCATCCCCGGCCTGGCACCCCATCCCCTGGCCTGGTGGTCCCTAAAGGTGGGCCTGCGTGTGGGAGAAGCAGCCGCTTATCCGCGTTTTATTTCCCCGACAAAGACCGGGCACTGCAAGTTTCTGACTCCAGAAAGACCTGGTCAGCTTGAAAACCCCATCCCGGACCCGGCCGGCCCGGCTGGGCGCTCCAGGGAGGCCCGGGCTCCAGCGCCCGCAGCCCTCGCCCGAGGCTCCGCCCGCCCCTCCCCGCCCCCACCCCCGCTTCCGCAGCCTGACCCGCGGGGCAGAGGCTCCAGAGACGTCGGCGGCGGAATTTAATAATAGGTTTGATTCCTTGGAAACTTCAAGTGAAAAGCAGACTTGGCCTTGGCGGCTCTTTTTCCAGCGTGACTATTTGGCGGGATTGAAAGGCCGGGCCCGAAGGGGAGGGGCGAGGGGCCGCGGGCCCCCCCGGGGCGAGGAGCGGAGAGAGGTGGGCCCCGCCCCGCCCCCCACTCCTGCAGGGTCGGGCCGGCGGGTGGGCGCGCGCGGAGGCCGGGCGAGGGAGGTGGGGACGCAGGGACCCCTTACCCGGCCCCCGGCTCCAGGCCCGCCTCCCGCCCGAAGGCGAGGCCCCGCAGGGGGCACGGAGCTCTCCCTCCTGCTTCCTTCCCTCCCTCGCCGCCGCCTCCACCCTGCTCCCTCCTTCCACCCAGCCTCCTGCTCCAGCTGCGCGCCCGCAGAGACCCGGCTGCGCCCGCCCCCGGGAACCCAGCGGCGTGGGGGGCGGGCGGCGCCCGCGCCGGGGCCCAGGTCCTGGGTCCCCTCGGGGGCGGCCGGGCCTCCCGCCTCTCAGTCGCCCGGGGCCGCCTGTTCCCGGCCAGGCCTGAGCCGCGTGCAGGGGCCCTTCTCCGCCGCTCTCTGCCTTCCTCTCTCTGATCCTTTCCAGCGGCCCTCCTGCCTGGGCTCTTCCGGCCTCGACCTTCGCCTCCCCCGGCTGCCTCGACTTCCCTCCGCGCCCGGCCCGGCTCCGTTCTTTCTCCGCGCTCCCGGCCGCCCTTGGTCTCCACCCACCCTGTCCCAACGGCCCCTCGGCCTGGGCCCCGGCCCTTCCCCGGCCCGGGCCCGGCCGGGACTCCCACCCTCGTCCGGGTCTCCCGGGCTCGGCGCGGGCGGGGCAGGCCTGCGGGGCGCGACCTGGACCCTGCGGCGGCGCCCACCCCCGCGCGCTCGGGCAGGCACCGGCCGTGTCAGCGGGGGATTGCGGCGCCGGCGGGGGGAAGAGGGCCCTGTTTTGTGAAGGGCGCGGGGTTAGTGGAGAGAAAGTTCTGACCCGGGGTCCAACCAGCCGGTGGGGCAGGCTCGCCCGGGGCGCAACAAGTTCAGGCGGCTAGGGCAGGCGAGGGGGGCCGGAGAGCGCACCCCCGTGAGCCTGGGGCCCCGACAAGGCGGAAGACTCACCCCTTGGCCAGCGCAGGGGCCCGGGAAGAGGGCAGGCTGTACCCCCACCCGCACCTGGGAGGCCTGCAGCGGCGACAGGCCCCTCTGGGCTGCGAGCCCCCACGGGGGCCTGTGCCCCTCGCCTGGAGGCCTGGGGCCTCAGCGTCTTCACAAGCCCCGCGTGTGCGCGTCGGGGTGTGCGTGTCGCGCGTGGGCCCAACCCGCGACGGCTGCTGGCACTAGGCCCCGCTCGCCCTGGGGGAGGGGAGCGCCCACCGGCCAGCCCTCGCTCAGGGAGCCTGCATCTGCGGAAGCTGAGTGCGGGGCGGAGGGAAGAGGGGGACATGCCCTCCTGGGCAGTGGGTGGAATTTGTGCGGAAATAGCGCCCAGAGTTTTCTCAAAGGTGGAAAACAAAGAACCCAGCCGGGCAACGTCCCCAAAGACGGGCAAGGCGGCCAGCGGGCTGGCAGGAGTGGGGCGAGCTGCCACGGCCACTCTGGATGGACACAGGGACCACACCAGGCGAGGCCCGCAGGGGGCGCTCTGCAGCCGCAGTGGCCAGCAGGCCTCTCTCGTTGGGGGGCTGGGGGTCACAGAGCCCCAGCTCGCCTGGGCAGGGTCGCTCGGCGTGAGGCGTGGGGAGCCAGGCCTGAGGGGCGCCAGGCCCCGAGAGGCGTGCGGCCCCAGCCGGGTGTCGTGCCCATGGACTTCCTCAGCGGGGCCGGGCCGGCCGCGAGAACCGCAGGCCGCCGTCACATGGGCGCCCCGGAATAGCAGCCAGTCAGCGCCGCGGGAGTCAGCTTTTGTCAGATTCTGCAGTCTCAGGGATTAGGCAGCTCTGCAGAGCCGCAGCTTTGAGAAACTGCACTGTCAGGCTGTTCCCAACGGGGCCTGCGAGGGTGTGCGGGCGTGAGATGGGGACCCCGCAAGGGTGTGCGGGCATGAGGTGGGGACCCCCGCGAGGGTGTGCGGGCGTGAGGTGGGGACCCCCGCGAGGGTGTGGCGGGTGTGAGGTGGGGACCCCCGCGAGGGTGTGCGGGCGTGAGATGGGGGCCCGTGAGGGTGTTCGGGTGTGAGATTGGGCCTGACCAGGGACTGTGACCAGAGCAGTCACCCAGCCGGTGTTTTCTCTCTGACACCCCAGAAATGTGGAGAGAGGCAGCGTCTGAGGCTCAGCGCTCCCCTGGCGCCCATACACTTGTGGGCCTGAGCGATGGCGTGTGGGTCTGGCCATCAGAGGCCAGCTGGCCTCTCGTGTCTGTGCACAGGAAGGGCCCGGGGCGGCCTGGCCTCGGGAGGAGAGAAGTCTGCGCTTCGGCATCAGCCTTCCCGCAACCGGGAGGGCAGAGCCCTGGTGACCGTCAGGGACACGCGCGTCCACGCGGCCTGGCCAAGACCCTTCTCAGTTGCAGGTGGAACAGGGTGACGTGGCCTGCGATCGCACCGCCTCTCCCCTCCCGGCTGGCCGACAGGACCGGGCCGCACGAGCAGCGTGGACACACAGCCTCCCTGTCCCTGTGGGCACGGCCCCATCCCAGCGGGTCCCCCTGTGAGGCCGATGCCCGCACCCCAAGGGCTGCCGGGCGAGCACCTGGGCAGGTGGCTCTGGAGGCCGGATCAGCTGGGCCGCTGGGGCAGGAGCGTGGAGAGTGGGGCTGTCCGGGCAAGGCCTGGGGGGCACCGCGCCCGCCTCCCACTGGCCGCCCGGCCGCTACTCTCTGCCTCAGCCCACTGCCAGCCGCCCCGGCCTGGGTCAGCCAGTGCGATGGCCGCATGCAGGCCGCGCCGCGTGGGCACACGGGTGTCTGTTGCCAGAGGGGACGTGGAGACGCCCAGCGGGCCCCGGGCCTGGCCCCCACGCGTGTCAGCACCGCCCGGCCTCCCGGCAGGCATGGCAGGTGCCCGGTGCCATCTCCCCTGCCAGCCCGCCGAGGCGTCGCCTCCGGGCCCGCAGGGGGCACGCCGGACGGCACCAGGAGCCCAGCTCTCCGGCCAGTGGCTGCGGGGCTGTGTGGGCCTCGAGCTGAGCGGCAGTGTGTCACAGAGACAGTGGCTTGTTCTTCAGTTCAGGTGATTTTTGCAAGATTAAGTGAACGGAAGACCGAAAACAAACAGGGGTCGGCAGAACGTTGTGTGCAGGCAGGGCCGGGCGAGCGGCCGCCCCGGTGCCCACGGGGTCTGTCCTCGGCGGGCGCGAACGCAGCGGGCTGGGCGGCTGCCCCTCTGCTGAGGACGGACAGCAGGCCGGGGGCTGCCGCTCCCCGACCTCAGGCCGTCGCGACACGGGCAGCACGAGCCTGTGGATTGGGGCGAGTGGACAGGCGCGCGCTGGGGCAGCGTCACCTCACGGCTGCTGAGGAGGACCGTGCAGGAGGGGCGGGGTGCGTGTCCTCCGTCTGCCGCAGCCCGAAGGGGGGGAGGCGCGGCTGACCAGCGGCCCCAGCGCCCGCAGCCCAGGGCTTCTTCGGAGAGGTGGGCAGAAGCCCGGCGTGGCGCTCGGCGTCGCCGAGGGGGCACTGTCCTCGCCCACCTCCAGCCCAGCCTCCGCCGCTCTCCGCGCCACACGGTTTGAATGTGTTCTGTTGGTCTGAGTAAGATATTACGAGAAAAACTCTCTTCTCATTGACAAAATGAATAAACTGTTGATTTTACTCTTTCAAACAGTCTACACAAAAGGCATCTGGGTTTCAGAACACTGAGGGCGGAGTCTGGGTCACAACCTAAATTATATAGAACTCCTGACGTAGTTAGGCCAACACCTTATTATCTGAAATAAATTCCCAGCGCCGCAGACACCGGCGCAGCAGCGGCAGGAGGCAGGCCGCAAGGCCAGCGCTCTCCCGCAGCCGTGTGTTGTGCGGAAGCGTGATAAAGCGAAAAGGTGATGGGGGCCGGCCTGCAAGCCGCGGGCTCAGCCGCAACGCGAGGGGCGTTTTGTTCCGACAGCGACGGTTCTGTCGAGTGAGGCTGGAGGGGACGGGGCTCTGCGGTGACATCACAGCGGCTTGAAGGGGGGTCTCCCTTTGGGATTTCTGCCCTGTGACCTCACGGGGCGCGGCTCCGGCTCACACAGCAGCGGGCCTCCTGCAGGGTGCAGCCGCAGCGTCAGCCGGCCGCCCGCGAACACGCCTCGGTGGCTGGAGACGGTCTCTCCTCACTCTGGGCCGCTCACGTGTCAGTGCGTGTTTGTCACCGGTATCAGGTGCCGCTCACGGATTAGTGCGTGTTCATCTGGCCTCCGGTTTTTCACGCCACGGTGGATTTATCTGGAACTATTAGGAGCTATTTCTTGGATCGTCCTCAGTCTAGAAGCTTCACACACTGTTTTGGGGAAAGTGTATGGTGTTTTGGGAGCGATATTACAGCACCAGTAGTTCAGGAGCTGTGTGTGTTTACTGAATGCTTCTGCCATTCCTGCGGAGGCACAGGCAATGGCCGGCCCCAAGGGCTGGGAAATGTAAAGGGCGCCAGCACGCAAAGTGTTAACCCTTCCGGTCATTTCAAGCACCAGCGCGGTGCGGGCAGCAGGTGGGGGCAACGCCGCGGGGTCTGCGGCCGGCGCCGAGGCCGCGTCCAGGACAGAACGGGGGTCCCGGCACCCGCGGGGCAGGCTCCCCCAGGCGCGACGCCGGCCTGCGCCTTCGGCCTCTAGGTTACCGGGAGAAACAGGGGCAACGCAGGCCCTGAGGTGGGAGCGAGCGCCAGCGTCCTTCTGCGGGGGCCAGGCCACCCCTGGGGCGGGGGCGGGCAGGAGGGGCTGCAGCGCGAGAGGGGAGCAGCGGCGGGCGGCCTGGGCGGACACCTGGCCTCGCACCTGAGCCCACGGCCCCCTCGCGGCCCCGCGGGCATGGGGAGCACTGGGTGGGGCCCGCGCCCCAGCGTGCCGGGCCTGTCGGCGCCGGTGCCACGTGCGGCGTCGCCTCTCCCTGCTCCGTCCAGGCGACGCGTCCTCTCGGGCCGGGGCGAAGCTGCATCTGGCCTGCAGAGGGGGCAGGCGCAGGGCGGGGCGGCCTCATTGGGCCGGCACCTCCTTGCTGCGCGCGGCCGCGCGCGTGTCCGTCTGAAGTGAGCGAGCTGCACGCGCCGGGCGCTGAGGGGTGGGGCCCCGCCCGCCGCCCGCCGCCCGCCGCCCGCCGCCCGCCGCCC
>PVIJ01009064.1:0-62548 GCA_004024925.1 Scalopus aquaticus | reverse complement strand
GGCTGAGCGGCTCGGGCCGGGCAGCTAGGAGCGCGGCGACGCGAGCGGGGCAGGCCGGGCCGGGCCGGGCGGGCGGGCGCCGCCTGTGGAGAGCCGGGGGCGGCCTGCGTGGGGCCGCGCGGCGGCGGCGGCAGCGGCGGCGGCGACTTCCTCCGGGCTGGGCCGGACAGCGCAGGGCCATGGCCGAAGCGGCCGCGGCTCCGGTAAGGGCGGCCCGCGCGCGCGGACGCGCGGACTCGGGGCAGGGCCCAGCGCCCGGCGCCGCAGGCCCTGGGGAGGGGCTCCGGAGACCGGGGAGGGCCGCCGGGCCTGGGGCTCCGGCGAGCGGGGCGCGGGGTCCGCCGGGGCCTACGGCACCCGCCGGCCGGGCCCCCCCATCCCGGGCCGAGCAGAGCAGGGCGGAACCGGGCGACCCCGCGCCCGAGGCCGCCCCACGCCGAGTTCCTGCAGCCCTCCGTGGCTTCCTGCCCCCGCCCCATCCGCTGGCCCCTTCATCTCCGCGCCCCTCCCCGCGTCTCCTTTCTCTGCCCACCGCTCTGCCCTGCGTTCCCTACCCCCCAGCTCCCCCCAGCGGCCTGGTGGCACCTGGGAGGTGTCCGGCTTGGATTCCGCGGACACCCAGTACCCTGAGTGCCCAGCTTGCTCCGGGTCGGGGCGGAAGACAGCTGCCCCCGTTTGTAGAAGCGGGCGCGCCAGCAGCCCTGTTTGGGCATTATTTTGTCCTCCCACCAAAGCTCCGGGCTAGGTCCTGGTTATCTCTGCCATACAAAAGAAAACCCGAGGCCTAGAGAAGTTAACTTGGCCGGGATCGCTCCGCTCGGAAGTGTGCGGCAAGGCGCCGGGCTAGTGTTCCTTCAGGGACACATTGTGTGGTGCGGGCGCGGACAGGTAGGCTGGTGGGGAGGATGCAGACGGAGAGAGCCCTTCCCGCACCGGGCTGGGGCTGAGAGTGGAGGGGAAGGCCAGGGAAGGGGCTGCCCAGCCTGCCACCCCAACTCCCCCCTCCCACCCCTGCGTGCCCGCCTGCCACCCCTGCGGGACTGTGGTTGAGCTGGACTTTGAGGGAGGCTAGGGTTTCATCACGCTGAGTGACTGGAGGCTTCCAGGTGAGGAGGGCCCTTGGGCAGGGCGCAGACATCAGTGTGGGGGCAGATTCCAGAACAGAAGGGAATCGTGGCTGGAGAAGGTGCTTGGGTAGGGAGGCCCCAGGCCAGGCCCTGCCAGAGCTGGAAGAGGTTAGAAGGCCTGGACTCAGCATCTGGGTGGGGAGTGGCGGAAGGATCCGGAGTTCTCATACCGTTGGCTCCTCTGGAGCAGGGCTTCCCTTCCCCCGGGGGAGTAAGGCCCCCCGTGGCCACCGACCAGGTAGTAAGGGGCTGGGGGTGCCTCCCACCAGGTTGTGAAGGCCTCAGGCAAGACCGTGGCAGTGTTACCCTGCAGCCATGTGGCCTTACTGAAGCAGGGGTTTACGCGGATGCCCCTTCTCCGGCTTGATGGCTGGACTCCCTGGGAGCCGAGGGGCGAAGGGGAAGGGCACTTGAGGAACAGAACCTGGGGCTGGGACCTCTCGGTGGGGATGGGCCAGAGCAGGCAGGAGAGGACGGGACAGGGCAGTCCCAGCCCGCAGCCAGAGGGGCCTCCCCCACCCCCACTGTGGCCCTCCGCAGCCTTCTGCCTGGGCCGCCAGCCCCGGCGGTGGAGACCCAGGGAAAGCCCTTCAGACAGAGGCCGTCTGCTCCAGCCTCCCTCCAGGCCACACGGAGCCCCGCCACTCCATCTTGTGACCCTCTTTTTCTGCCTCCACTCACCTCTCGTCTTGCCCCACCCTCGGGTGTCCATGCGCGGCCTGGTCCCCATGGCCGCCTCCTTGTGACTCGCCCTGCTTCCTCGCCACCACCTCTTGACTCGGCAGATAGTGACTGACCATTTGTTTGGGAGTGATTTCCAGGATGGCGTCAGGGGCAGCGGGGAGAAGGTGCCACCAGCACCCCCCTGGAGGACCCCGAGCCAGATGTCCGTGTGGGTGGGTGGTCAGGAGGGCCAGCCCCTACCCAGAGCAAGTGCTGCCCTTTCCTCAGCTGCCGGCCAAGCAAGCCACCCCGGGAAGTCAGCTGGGAGGGCGCCGGTCTCAGTGACCACTCGGGCACGAAGGCGGACCCTCCTCGCCTGCCTGAGCCCAGGGCGCACGGAAATGGCCAAGACCTGACTCTCCCCCTTGGGGTGAGGCTGGGGTGCTGTATCAAAGTCTAGGCCGCAGAGATTTGTAGTTGTGGAGACTAGGGCGAGGGGAGGGGACCAGATCCGATGGTCCCAGGAGAAGAGGAATCAGCCTTTCGACTTATGTTTATTAAAAAGTGATGAGACGCGTTAAAAGGGCCTTTGAGCAACGCTTGCGTGTGGCTTTGGTGAAGCAGCTGTTTTTCTGCTCGGTCATCATCTGTGGACAGTTCCCGGGTGGCGCTGGGAGATGCTGGCGGCCTTGGCCCGTCTGCAGTTTACTGTTGTGCCGCTGAAGTGTCCCAGAAGGGCCCAGGCTCTGTTATTTCGCCAAGTGCCCTTGATGCCCTGCAGGGAGGCGGCGAGCCCGGCTTCCTAGGCTGGCAGCGGGGCACGCAGGGGCCCACAGTGCTGGGCTGAGCCTCCCGTGCTCACGGCCTGCTGAGCGTGCAGGTGATGGCTGAGAGACCGAAGGGAGCTGAGGCCTGGGACTGGGTCCCCGTCCCACATATCTGCGTCCCGCCCAGCTGTCTCCGAGGCCCTGGGAGAGCTGGACACAGCGGACGGAATGAGTGACGCTGGCGTCTCTCTCTCTGCAAGATTTCCCCGTGGACGATGGCAGCTACGATCCAGGCCATGGAGAGGAAGATCGAATCCCAGGCCGCACGCTTGCTCTCCCTGGAAGGGCGAACCGGGATGGCGGAGAAGAAGCTGGCCGACTGCGAGAAGACGGCCGCGGAGTTCGGGAACCAGCTGGAGGGCAAGTGGGCCGTGCTGGGGACGCTGCTGCAGGAGTACGGGCTGCTGCAGCGCCGGCTGGAGAACATGGAGAACCTGCTGAGGAACAGGAACTTCTGGATCCTGCGGCTGCCCCCCGGCAGCAAGGGGGAGACCCCCAAGGTAGATCCGGGGCACGGGGGCTGGGGCAGGCGGGGGACGTGCCTGGCGGTGTGGGGGTGAGCTCGCCTGACGCTTGTGGTTCCAGGTGCCCGTGACCTTTGATGACGTGGCCGTGTATTTCTCTGAGCAGGAGTGGGGCAAGCTGGACGAGTGGCAGAAGGAGCTCTACAAGCACATGATGCGGGGCAACTACGAGACGCTGGTCTCCCTGGGTAAGGCGTGGTGCTCACTTCTCTGTCCAGAGTGAGGCGGGAGCCCTCGGGCCTCTCCATGCTGGTGGTGTCCAGCGCAAGGATGTGTAATCACTGGACACTGGACCCGGCAAAGCATCGTCCCGCTCCTGATCCGGGACAGCCCTGGGTACGAGCTGAAAACCCCCTTCTGCCCCGAGGCTCCTGCCCCGCCAGCTGAGGTGGTGGCCTCTCCCAGCCCGGGCCAGCCTCCTGCTCTCTGGCAGAGCCTTGCAGTGGACAAGCCACTTTCCCGACCTAACCCACCCACATTTGAGAAAGACCTTCCAGCCTTCACCGGCTAAGATGTGGCCTCGACCCGGCACCGCTCTGTACGAGAGATGTTTCTTCCCGCCTGGAGACTCGGCTTCGGCCAGGTCCTCCTCTGATGTCCCCCATGGAGGGGCTGGGCTGTGTGTCCCTGGCCTGTTTCCTCTTGAGCTGGTTTCTCTGTGACCCCAGGTCCAAAGACCTCGAGGCCTGCCTAGGGAGGACGGGAGCGGGGCCGGTGCGAGGTCACATTTTAGTCTGCAGAAAGGCACCGCTTCTTACTGTGGACACGCAGTGCCTGATTCTTTACCTGAGCCCCCTTGACCCTAGGGGCCGGGTGACCCTGTCGTGGCTCTGACCCGTGCGTTTTGGGGTGTCCAGCAGCCTCACTGTCCGCCCACCAGAAGCCCACAGCTCCCCACCCAAGCCCCAGGTCGCCAGCATCAAGACCGTCTCCAGCCATTACCACATGAGCCCTGGGACAAAACCGCCTCCAGCTGAGAACTGCTGCCCCAGGCCAAGCAAGAGCTTCCGTTTCTCGTCCATCCCGGCTCCCAGGCCGTCTGTCCACAGCTCTGAGTGGGATGTGGCCAGAGCGAACCTTTCTGTCTTCCCTCAGATTACGCCATCTCCAAGCCCGAGGTGCTCTCCCAGATCGAGCAGGGGAAGGAGCCGTGCAGCTGGCGCCGCGCCGGCCCCAAGATTCCAGACGTTCCCGTGGACCCAAGTCCAGGTGAGGGTTGGGAGGGGGCCGGAAGGCGCTGGGCACAGATGGAGCAGGGAAGAAAAGGGCAGTGAGGGCCTGACCGCGTCTCCGGGGCGAGCCCAGGCGCCTGCAACTTGAATGTTTTAAATCTGAGTTTCCTTAGAGTTGAGCTTTGACCTACAGCCCGTTCAGCTAAAACCTGCAGAACCGAGCCCCTCTGGCGTGGAGATGGCCTGAGCCTGGTGTTTCAGGGAAGAGACGGGGGAGGGGACACGATAGGGCAGGCCCCAGCCTGTCTCCACACACCTTGCAGAGAGCCAGCTTTGCCTCCACCCCAGAACCAAACCTCATGTAAATCTCTGGGTGGCGGCAGAACACGAGCCTATCACCACCACCCCCCCCCCCACGTGTAGCGCCACAGATTTGTTGAGGTGAATCCGGACACCTGATACCACGATCTCAGGTTTTCCTGGAGCCCGTCAGCACCTCTGAAAGCGCAGGAAAGGACAGGCAGACGCGCAGGGGAGCCACGTGACCGAAGTGGAGACCTGGTGGGGCTGTGGGGTCACATGGCCGGGGGGACCCCACCTCAGGCAGGCTCGAGCCTGCTCTGTGCATGAGCCTTCCAAGTCGACCCTCCCTTCCACGCCCACGGGGCCCCCACAGCAGATCCCCGTGCTCCCTCCCTTCCAGATCTGTCCGGCACCCTGCACGGCGCCTCCTCTCCCAGACCTGCCAGCAGCACCCCCGCCCTCCCACCGGCCGCCCTGCTTCTCCCTGCATCCCTCAGCAACCAGTGACCCCGCAAAGCTCAGTCCCCCCTTCTTTTGTTCAGAGCCCTTTACTGGCCGGCCACCCACCCTAGGTCATCTGGCTCACCCCCACTTTGCACCTGCAGGGCCCTCTGCACGGAGGGGTCTTCAGACCTCCAGGCCTCGGTCCTCCTCAGGTCCCTCAGGTCCCTGCGTAAACAGGGCTTTCCCTGGTCACCCCGTGCAAACTGCGCCACTCCCCTCACCCAGAAGTCCTTCTCCAGGGGCGCCCCGTCAGGTCTTAGCCTCTTTGCATACACCACCTGACCAGCCGTGCTGGCTCCCCCTCTTAAGGGTGTGCATGTTCCGGCGGTTCGCACGGCCGTTCTGGCCTGGAATTCTGCCTGGCTGTGCGCTGGCTGAGTTTCATGTTTTAAAATAAGGATATGTCTGAAATGAGGTATTTCTGATGCAACTTAAATTCCTTTTTAGCTCCCCCAGCCTCCTCCGGTCACCAGTTGGCCGGAAGTTGCGGTTAGTCTTTCTATCCACGTTTTAAAACTCCAGTTCTCTGTGTCTCGAGAAACTACATAAATGTCACGATTTACCTCTCAACATGCTATTCAGATTTATCTCCTGATGTACATAGATCAAATTCATTGACTTCAACGATGCTTAACTGCAAACCAGCGCCATCACGCGTTCCCCTTCCGCCGCGAGTCGCTCCCCGTGCGCTGGGCACTGCCCGGCAGGCCTGACGGCCTCTGTGGGGCTCGGAGCATCTCTGGGGCTCGGCCTCACTCAGGAGCGATGTCTGCCCAGCTGAGGGAGGTGACCCCTGCCTCCTTTGACTCAAGTTTCCGCGACAGGGTGATTGGCACCTCCTTGTCATCGGTTTCTTGGGCTTCTTCTCCAGGGAATTGTCTTTGCTTTTCTCCTGCGTTTTTCTTCATCTTCTTGTGGTTAGGGGCTTCTTCCCATAGGTTCTAGATGCCAACTCTGTTATTTGCATTAGAAGTGTCCTCTCCCCGTCTGTGGCAGCCCTTGGCACCTCCTTATCAAGGAAGTTTTCAACTTTTGGCGGAGTTAAACACATCAACGGCTCTTCCTTTAAGATCTCTGCTTCTTCTGTCTTAAGCTCTCCTTCCCCACCGCGCTCAAGGTCAGAAAGACTTTCTCCCGCATGGTACAACATATAAGTTCTGCTTTTTTTCACATGGAAGTATTCAGTCCATCTAGAATTAGTATCTGCTGCGTGAGAGAATGAAAGCAGTTTTAGCCCTGCGTCCCTGGGTTTTCCGGCAGAGGCCTCCGCCTGTTTTCTTCTCCGACGGTCTGAAGGCGGCGGTGGGGGCGCGTGCAGCCCTGGCCGGCTCTGCCTTCACGGCTTTGTCTGTGTGGCAGCGGCCGGCTCTGGTGTGCTACCCGAGACTTGGCATCTGGTCCACCAAGCCTGCCCTGCTTGCTCTTCAAAACTTTTCTTGGTTGTTCTTGAACCTTCGTCCTTTTACATGCACTTCAGCCGTGGTTATGCCGAGTTCTCGGAAAATCCTGTTGCAGTTTCGACTGGAGTTGCCTTGGCTGTGTAATTCCATTCTTGGAGAGTTAGCGTCATGGCCATCCTGAGCCTCCCATCCATGGGAAGAATTGTGTATTAAAGGCTGCTGTGCCTCCTTGAATAAGGTTTGGCAGCTTCTCCTGAGATGTGTCGTTTCTGTGGTGCGTGGAATTTTTAAACCGTGCTGCATCTTCAGTAATTACTACAGGTGTGCAGCTGTGTGCGCATAAACAAAAATTATGTCGCATTTAGAGGACAGTAAACGCCCATATTGCCCCCACCCCAGCACAAGAACCTCTTCCCAAGACCCCGCTGCCCCCCCCCAGCATCTCCCCCACCACAGATGAACATTCAGAACGACGGGTCTCCGCTGGCTCTCTCTACTCTTTGTGTGCGCGTTCCTATGATGTTGTCCTGCCTGGGTTTGAACTTTTTGTCAGACCGCACGGTATGGCTTCTTCTACAGCTTGCTGCTTCATTTGCCGTTGCTCCCGAGAGCCGTCCCTGTCAGCCGAGCGTGCTGCTGCTGGCCGCGTTGCAGTTTCCGTGTCGTGTACACTACGCCATGCGTTCCTCTGCTGGGGGGCGGGGGGGTCCAGCTTCTTGCTTTTAGGAACAGTGAAGTCGTGAAAATACTGTGCGTGTGTAAATAGCCCTCGGGTGTGGACCCAGGGCTGGGGAGCTGTCTCCAGTGGGCGCAGCTGCTCCCCGCAGCGCCGCCTGGACGCCCCTGCCTGGCCCCCGCCCCCCATCCTCACCAGCCCTGGAAATGCCTCACGGTCTCATTTCTGCCCATAAGGGGGGAGTGAAATGGTTTGATGTTTGTAGTTTAAAACGTGTGTTTTCCTAATCAACAAGCCAGTACGTCCTCACGCCGCTGGTCTCTCCCCGTCTGTGAAATGCCTGTTTACGTTCTTTGTCGTTTTTTCTTTTGTTTTCTCTTCATTTACTGCTTTGCAAAAGTTCTTACATGTTCCTCTGATCTTTTTGTCCGGCCGTATGCCGCTGGTTTCTGCCTTCGTGGTTTGTCCTTTTTACATCTTAAACAAGGAAGAACCTTCCTCCTACCTCAAGGTCATAATAAACTACCTCATGTTTTCTAAGTTTTGCCTTTCACGTTCAAGGTCTTAGTCCATCAGGAATGGACGTCTGTGGCGCTGGGAGGTCTGGGCCCTCTTCGTCCTTGCTAAGCCTGGGGGTGGTCTCTTCCTTTGCTCTGTCAGGTAAACTTGCCAATCGCACCTTGTCCATCTCCAAGAGCATCCACTGTGAGGGCGGCTGGACCTGCCTGGTCACTTTGGAGCGACTCGACCCTGTTACTCTGAGTCGCTTCTTTGTGACGACCCTGGTCCCTCTGTTCAGCGCGTCTGTAACGTCAGTGAGGTTTTCAGACTTTCTCCCCAAAAGGTCCTGTCCGTCTCTTTTGGTCAGATCCAGCCCGAAGTCCCACTGCCAGCGGCGCCTCCCTTCGCCTTCGCTTTCTGTCTGGTGCTGTCGTGTGCAGTGCAGGGAGGGGGCGGGGCGCGCCCCTCTTCCAGGGCCTTTCCCCTTGCAGCGAGGGCTCTTACGTGGCCTCCCACCTCCCTGCCAGCCCCCGTGGCAGGGGCCCCGCCAGGGGCAGATCTCACGGGAGGTTTGGATCAGGGATTGGCCAGACGAGCCCTGCTCACCCCTCTTCCCTGGGCAGCTGCCCCTTCAGGGGACAGGCGTCTCGCCTGGGTCCAGTGGGCGGCCCTGGGCTGGGGTCAGCACAGAGAAGCTGCCTCCTCCATCATCGTCATACGGACAGCTGCCTCCTCAGCCTGCCGCTCTTCTTTTATGTCTTTAGATCCATGACGGGGAAGAAAAATGGCCATTGATGGGCTCCCTGAAGTATGTGGAAACGCAGTGTCTGTCACTAAATGATGTTTCAATCTGAGAACCCTGTTAAAATCCTCATTAATGCTAATTGCTTTCCTATATCAGCTGATGAGTCTCAGATTTGCTGGAGAGAGAATCATATGCTCTATGAGTAGTAAGACTTGTTTTGTTTCTTTCCAAATCCACACGGTTTGTTTTTCTTTTGTTTTGTTGTGCTGGCTGAAAACCCGTAAGTCCTGTGGTCCGTGGTTTTCAAGAGGATGCTCTTTAAACATTGGGTGTAATATGGGTTGAAGGTTTGTTCATCAGTGCCCTTTCTCAGGTTAAAGAAGTTTTCTGTATTTCTGGTTAACTGGACATTTCCAACAGGAATAACTTGAATTTTTATTGAATGCATTTTTTAAAGGAGTATATGGAATTTCTCCTTGAACCTGTTAGTATGGCAGGTTAAACCATAATGTCAAAACAAACTTATGCTTCCAGAATAAATCTAACGTCGTCGTGGTCCTTTTTATACACTGCTGAATTTAGTACTAGGTTGTTTAAGATACTTGAGCCTGGCCTATAATTTTCCTTTCTCAGACTATCATTGTCTGGTTTTGCTATTAAAGATATAAGCTGTGATGTCTTCCTTTCTGTTTTTATTTGCCTAGCGAAATTGTGTAATAGTAGAATTATCTATGCCTTGAATATTTAGTCAGAATCGCCAGCAAGGCCCAACTGAGCCTCAAGCTTCCTTTGTGGGGGAGACATTTGTTTGCTGAGTCAAGTTCTTAAACCGTTACAGGACTACTCAGGTTTTCTATTCCTTCTTTAGTCATGTTTGGCAAATTATAATTTCTCTAAGGAATTTCCCCGAATGTCAAAATCCCGCTGAATGCTGGTGTCCTCCTTGGCCTGCACCCTCCCCGCCGCTCCTTTTTTCTTCTTCACGCTGGTTTTACTCCCTTCTCCTTTCCTCTTGGTCAGCTTGCTAAAGTTCTACTGGTTTAATATTCTCTTCAACAAACCTACTTTTCACTCTTAGTCTGTCTGGTCTTTTATTTATACTCACGCTATTTTCTTCTACTTTTTAAGAGTTTTGTGGGTGCTGATATTTGTCTTCTAACACCCCACTCATTGGCAGCCAGTCCCCCACTTGGTGAGACCAGGCTGGTGCTCTGCCGGAGCAGGAGCGGCCCCATCACGGTCAACATTTGCATGGACACTGGGTTCCAGATGTCCGCATTTGCATTGTGATTTGTCCCCGAGATCCTCTGATTACTTGGAAGTAAATACATGGCTTTAAAATCTCAGTGCACATGGAGGCT
This sequence comes from Scalopus aquaticus, assembly GCA_004024925.1. Classification (NCBI taxonomy): domain Eukaryota; kingdom Metazoa; phylum Chordata; class Mammalia; order Eulipotyphla; family Talpidae; genus Scalopus; species Scalopus aquaticus. Next base: position 52,745 of record PVIJ01009064.1, on the reverse strand, counting down.
TTGGGGATACCTGTTACTTCTAACCTAATAGCATCGTAGTTAGAAAACAGGCGATCAAAACACTGAAATTTACTAACTCACAAAGAGTTCGCTTCCCCTCGTGTGCTCTGTGTCGCTTGGAAAGTGTGTGCTCCTCGTGTCTGGCGTCGACTTCTGTCCACTTGGCCACGCTGTTACCCAGACACTCTGGAAGCTCTGGTCTGGAAGATTCGACATCGTGGGGAGAGGTCTGTGAAATCCCTGCCAGGAAGGCGGGTCTGTCTGGAGCTCTGTCAGTTTCGCTGACTATCTTATTGGACTAAAATTTTAGACTGATTTTATCTTCTTGGTCAATTTACCATCACACAGCGTCACTTCTCTTGACTCTCTTTGCTTTTCAAGGTCTGTTTCATCTGATGGGGTGTAAACACCTCGAGACACTGGCTCACTCGGCTCCGCTTGTCTGTACTCTTCACCTGCTTTGCATTCTTGCGTTCCAGGCGTGTCTCGTCGACGGCACAGGGCCAGCTCTCTTGTTTGTCTGTGCCGATCATCTCACCTTTTAAATGTCCAGTGAGCCGCGAGCCACGTAGGCACCGGAAAGTGTCGCGTAAGGATATAATAAGGCCCAGATTTCAAAAACAGTAACCAAAAAAAAAAAAGATGTAGACGAAAGAGACCGGTGCAAAAGAGACCGGTACATCAACTATCTCGCTAATTGTAATGTTGATCATGCGTTGAACATTTTAGCTATATTAAGTTAAATAAAATGGAGTAGTTTCTTTGTGCCCGTTTAATGGTGTGGACACCCGCCCCGCGGTGGTCCCCCATTTCTTCAGCACCTCCTAAGTCGTGCCTCAGTCCTTAGGGCTTTCCTCAATTCGGTCCCTCTCCTCCTTTGAGAATTGCTCATTTCAGTTTTTTCCCCCCTCAAACGATGATTATTTTAGATCACTTTGGGAGTGATACATTCTGTTCCTGTCTTAGAGGTGACCTTAGGAGTTGTTTTCTTCTGAAATACATCCTTGAGATGGGGTTGTGGGTCTACTGGTCATGGTGTGTGTGTGTGCGCGCGCGCGCGTGTGTGTTGGGGGGCCGACTGAGGGTGTGTGTGTGTGTGTTGGGGGGCCGACTGTCTGAGGATGTCTTTATCCCAAGGCCATCTTAGCCACAGAATGTTGGTTTGCCGCCATCAAGGCAGCAGTTCTAGACCAGCCGGCGCTCCTCGGGGCCTCTGTCCTTGGGGACCCCACTTCACAGTCTGTCTCGAGGGGCCGTCTCTTCTCTGTCTGCTTGGCACCGGCATTCCTCAGCGGCCTGGGGAATCTGCCGTGTGGGCTCTGTGAGCGCCTGGCCCCGCGTCTCCGCCCTGTGACCTGGGCCTGTGTCCTGCCGGCCTCCCTCACCAGGGGCATCGCCCAAGTTCCAGCTCTGCCTTCCAGGAGCCGTGAGTGAGTCCCTCTGCTCTGGCCTCGCGTTAGTTAGCCTTTCTCTGCTCAGCTGCTGCTACTGTTTCACCTCGAGGTAGGATTTTAATTTTTCAATTATTTTGTTTTGCGACTCTAAAGTGACACGTCATTCTTTTTCAAAATCTGGCGGGTCAGGTTTGACAGTTTCACAGCCATTGTATTCTCTCCCCGCCCCCTTTTTATTTCTCTAAATACAGTAGTTTTCTTTCCGGGTCTGAAAATCGCAGTATCGACAGTCTCTGCAGGGGACGTTCCGGGTGTGACTGTGACTCCTGGCGACCGCGGTGGCCGCTGGCTTTCTCGTTGAGGTGGTGACCTGTCACTGTGAGCTCCGAGCGCCTGGGAGCTGTCCCCGGGCCAGCGCCTGAGCGCCCGTGCTGGCCTCTGCTGGTCATGAGCGCACCCCAGCCTGGCCTGGAGTGTTCCGGCCGCTCTGCGGTGTGAGGCCCAGCCCCAGCCACCCCGAGACCCGCTGCCCTGTGGCGACACCGGGCGAGAATGTCCCCCCCGCCCGGCCCTCCCTCTGGCCCCTCGCCGAGAGCCGACACCACAATGGGCAGGCTCCTTCTTTGGGGCAGATTTTTACTTTTCAGTTTAGTCCCCTGGGAATGTGGCCTTTGGGGTCCCAGGTGTGTGTATGTGGTGGGGGGTGGGGTCTCCAACCCCCCTCCCTGCTGAACCTCAGGCTTTTCACTGCCCTGTACCCTAGAGGTGCCCCAGCCCATCCCACCCAGACAGCGGGGGGCGGGGAGAGGGGGTGGTCGCCAGACAGCCCCCAGCTACCTTGGTTGCTGTAGACTTTTTTCTAGGTCTGGCCTCCGTCTGTTTTCCTTCATTTCTAGGTCACCCTTGCTTAAAAATTGTTTGTAATTTTTATACTCCGCCTGGCATGTTTAGCTCTTCTCTACTGGGAGGGCTTTCTCTGCGCGTCCAGCCAGCTGTGTGCCAGAAATAGAGGCGCTGACGGCTGCCCCTGCATCGGCTGCGATGGGGACGCTCTTTCTCCGTAATCTGGTGGTGAATTATCTTACTGTGTTTTCGGGGGTTCATGGAGCCCAGAGTTCTCAGGCTAAGCCAATCTGTTCGTAACATTTCGTTTTCTTGTTGGAAAACATTGCTGTGCACTTTGTAATCCTCTCATTTAGAGTTCTTGCGTGTCTGTTCACAAGTGGGATGGCTTTATCACTGTTTCCACGGCCTGTTCTCCACCTGCGTGGTCAGAATTCGACTCCTCATCACCAGGAGGTCACGGTCACTGTCCCCAGCAGGCTGCCGCCGCGTCCTTGTCCTCGGCTCGTTCTTGCTGATGCTCCGCTGCGGGCTGGGACATCCCTCTGCACGGGCTGCTGGGGCGTATATTCTTTCTCAGTTCCTACTTAAGGCCGGGGCGCTGCCTCAAGCTCTAGGCTCATAATGTCTCCAGCTTTAGGGAATTCTCAGCCATTCTTTCCTCGCCTATTCCGGCTTGCCCGCTTCTCCATCCTCTCTGTCCAGGATTTCTACCAGCTTGTATCGGAACTTTTCAGTGTATCCTTCGTGTCTTAGCTTCTCTCCCAGGTATTTTCATGATCTCTTGCTACTGTAAGCTCATGTCCCCAGGTCCATCTTCAAGTCACTGATTTTCTCTTACGCTGCACTTAGCCTGCTGCCACGCCAGCCACTGAGTTTTCCTTTCCGTGACTGCTTTTGTCGTTTCTAGAATGTCTGCCCTTTAAAAGGAATTTCCCGTTCTTGCCCTGGAGATCCTCATCCTTCATTTCTTTGATTGTTTTAGGTAAACTTATATTATCTATTCTTTCCTCATCTTTTTCCTGTGGTCCTTGGGGTGAGTTCTGCCTTGACTTCCACGCCATTTGGCTCCTCTCCTGGTTTGTCATTTGGTTTTCAGCGGGGCCGCTGTGGCATGCATCGTGGGGGCCTGTGCCGGACTCCTGGTGCCCAGGCACTCAGTCAGTCTGTCTGCAGATTTCTCAGCTTGGGTCGGTGCGCGGTGCGGGTGGCTGAGCCCACGGTGGGGCTGCAGCTTCTCACGGCCCTCCCATCGGCGGGCACACGGCAGCTTCCTCGTAGCTCCCTGGTGGGTGCAGTGTGCCCAGCCCCATCTCAGACGGGCAGCGCCTGCGGCCCCTGGCCTCACACAGGCAGCTCAGTCCCACTGCGGGCGGCACTTGGCCATCAAAGCCCAGCCCTGGCGGCCTGTCGTCGCCCAGCAAGGCCCTGGATCGCTGCCCCCAACCAAGTTCTTGATTTGACTTTGTGTTTTGTCTTTGAGTCTTGTATCTGGGATCTTCTGTGCTCACTTAAATACCCGTGTGGGGTAGGGTTTGGGGGACCGTCTGGTGTTAAATTTTTCTAGCATTTCTGCGTGTAAAATGAGGGCAGGACCTCCCCTGGGCGGTGCAGTCTGCCCGTGACCAGAGGCCTGGCCCCGTGGGGCTGTGGCGTGTTCCTCGCGCCCGCCGGCAGCGACCTGGTAGCACTTGGCCTTGCCAGGAGGCCCTGTGGTCACTGTCTGCTGCTGCCTTCCCGTCCACCATGCTCCTTTGTGTTTGACCCTCAGGCCTCCTCTCCGTTTCTTTTTATTTTTCAATTGTTATTTTTATTTATGTCCTTTAACCCTCCGCTTCTTGACTCCATGCGTCTCCACCCCAGGCCGGGGGTCCTGACGCAGTGTGCTCACACACTCTCCCTTTCTTAGGCTCAGGGGCCCCCGTTCCCGCCCCTGACCTCTTAATGCAGATCAAGCAGGAGGGCGAACTCCAGCTCCAGGAGCAGCAGGCGCTGGGCGTCGAGGCGTGGGCAGCCGGCCAGCCGGACATCGGGGAGGAGCCGTGGGGCCTCAGCCAGCTGGACTCCGGAGCGGGCGAGGTCTCTACAGACGCCGCCTCCGGTGAGTGGCTGGCACGGGGGGGCAGGCGCGGGGTAGTCGCAGGGACTGAAGGCAGGGCATCGAGGAAGGCGCCCCCAAAGCACTGGGTGGGGTGGAGGATATGGGTCTGCAAGCCTCTGGCCTGACTAGTCTAGAAGTTTCTCCGGCTGAGGTGGGGCTGCACTAATGACATCTCGTGGGCCCCCTGGGTTCTTTTGGGTGCCACCCTCATCCTGGTATTTCTCTGCCTCACTTGCTGGCCTCAGCCCTGTTCTCGCCCCCACATTGGGCATTTCCATCACAGTGGCTGCCTAGGGGCGCGGGGCCGTCTGAGTAAGTTGGGACCTTCGAGCCCCCTAGCGCTTTGGAGAAAGGGCAGCAGTACATGGGGTTCAGGAGAGAGGTGGGGGGAAGCCCCAGGGGGGGCCTTGAGGTTCCTCCCTTTCCCACTACCCAGTTCTCATCTCTCTGCACCACAGGTGTCCCCTCCAACTTTTCAACCACCATCGCACCCGCTTCCTGGCAGGCGGGTCTCCCTCCCCACCACCCTTCTTCCGCGTGCTCGGATGGAGCCCTGAAGCTCAGCACGGCGGCAGCCTCCACGGAAGGTGAGGGCCCGCGTGCCAGTGGGGCGGCCCGGCCCTGCGCCCCAGAGGCCTTCAGGTGCCCCTGGTCCCTTATCTCCTTCCACGTTCTGACGCCTGAGTGCTGTGTCCACAGTAGCTCTCTCGGGGGGGGCGAGCCGGCCCTTTATCAGCTGACTCCCGAGAAGCTGCACTCCCCGCCCAGACCCAGAACCCCGGCTCCTGCCCGGCGCGGAGATAACAGCCACTTCTTAGACTCGGTGCTGCAAAGACGGGTGTCCCGGGCTAGAACTGGGGGAACAGCCACGTTTCTGGATTAGTCCTCTTTTGCCTTCTGCTTGGCAGACCTGCTCAGTCACTTCGGGTAGTCATTTCTATCCTGGTTTAGCGCCCCAGCCTCCGTGCCAAAAGCCTCAATCCCTGATGTCAGACTTCCGGATGTGAAATTCAGGGACAGTTACATAAAATCAGACACGCCTTTACTATCCCACTAGTATTTTTATCAGTAGCGAGCAGACCCCACTTCTTGGATGCTTGCTGCGAGCCACGGCGCCCACTGTGTGCTGTCAGCCGTGCTGGGATCAGTCCTGGCCCCCCACGAGATAGCACGTCACCGACGAACTGTGTGTGAGAAACTTCACCAAACCCGCCACAGCTCTGTGCGGAGCCCCAGAATACCCCAGAGCCACTCCCGGCTGGCCCCTGTGCTTCTGCCTGAGGGCTCCCCGTGGCCGCCTGCCCTGGGGTAAAGTGCCTCAGCCCGGCAGACACGGAGGTGGACGCTGGCTTCACCTGGGAAGGTCCTGTAACGGGGTCCTCCCACCGGGGCTGAAGCAGCCTGTGACATGACCACCTGGGCTGGAGGGGGGTGCGGCGTCTGTGAGCCCCGGGCTGGGGCGGCTGCGCACCAGGGCTTAGCTCTGGGGGTGGAGGGGGACAGAAGGAGACTAGTCGCGTGTCTTTTTCATCAGATGTAAAAATCGTGATCAAAACGGAAGTCCAGGAAGAGGAGGTAGTTGCCACGCCGGTGCATCCGACCGACCTGGAAGCCCACGGGACCCTGTTTGGACCGGGCCAAGCCACAAGGTTCTTCCCCAGCCCTGTCCAGGAGGGCGCTTGGGAAAGCCAGGGCGGCTCCTTCCCCAGCCAGGACCCGGTGCTGGGGCTGCGAGAGCCCGCCCGGCCGGAGAGGGACATGGGCGAGCTCAGCCCGGCGGTGGCCCAGGACGAGGCCCCTCCCGGGGACTGGCTCTTTGGGGGCGTCCGGTGGGGCTGGAATTTCAGGTGCAAACCTCCGGTGGGCCTGAACCCGAGGACTGGGCCCGACGCGCTGCCCTACTCGTCCTCTGACGGCGCAGAGGCCGTGCTGGACCCCAGCCAGGCGGCCCGGCCCTTCCAGGACCCCTGCAAATACCCCAGCCGGACCAAAGGCTTCGGCCACAAGCCGGGCCTCAAGAAGCACCCGGCGGCCCCTCCGGGCGGCCGGCCCTTCACGTGCGCCACGTGCGGGAAGAGCTTCCAGCTGCAGGTCAGCCTGAGCGCGCACCAGCGCAGCTGCGGGCAGCCCGACGGGGCGGCCGGGGCGGGGGGCGGCGCGCGGGACGGCAGCGCCCTGCGCTGCGGGGAGTGCGGGCGCTGCTTCACGCGGCCGGCGCACCTCATCCGCCACCGCATGCTGCACACGGGCGAGCGGCCCTTCCCCTGCACCGAGTGCGAGAAGCGCTTCACCGAGCGCTCCAAGCTCATCGACCACTACCGCACGCACACCGGGGTGCGGCCCTTCACCTGCACGGTCTGCGGCAAGAGCTTCATCCGCAAGGACCACCTGCGCAAGCACCAGCGCAACCACGCGGCGGGCGCCAAGGGCCCGGCCCGCGGCCAGCCCCTCCCGCCGCTGCCGCCCGGGCCGCCCGACCCCTTCAAGGGCCCGGCTGCCAAAGGACCCTTGGCCGCCACAGACCTGGTGACCGACTGGACTTGCGGCCTGAGCGTCCTGGGCCCCACCGACGGCGCGGACCTGTGAGGCCGCCCCGCCCGGCCAGGGGCCGCCCCCGCCCGGCCACCCCCGGGCGCCGGTGTAAAAAGTCCCATGCCCAGCCGTCAGGGTGGTGTCGGAAGCTTCGAGGCGGGAGCGGAGGCCCGGAGGCCACGTTGCTGAAACTGATCACTGGAAAAAGAATCAACCCGCTCCCGCCTCCGCACGAAGCAGAGCTGATTGTGAAACTGAGCGCCCCAGAATTTTAAGTAATTTAATTACGAAACACTTTTTTCTTTCCAATTCTTGAAGACAAAGCTGGAAAATAGTCGTAGCCCCAGTTTAAACTTCATAGCGGACTTTTGGTTTCCGGAGCGCAGATCCGTGGGGCCGTGTCCGCCCCGAGTGGCCGTGAGTGTGCTGGAGGCCGGCGGCCGGGGACCCCCAAAGCTGGGCTGAACCCCGCACACAGTCCACAGTCCACTACCACCACCAGGGCGCCCCCAAGAACGGCCAGCGGGGCCTGTGGAACCCCAGGCTCAAGTCAACAGAGAAAGATTTGTCCAGGAGGGCCAGTCACCTCCCTGCTGCCTCTCACCTGAAGAGGCCCCAAAGCGCCGGCCCCGCGGCCTTCCCGCGTCGGCAGGAGCGTCTGGCGCGGGACAGCCCTCTGAAGACGCTGCAGAGGGGCGGAGGTGGGAACCCAGCTGACCCCCAGTCCAGCGAGATGCCCCCCTCTTCTCTGTTTAGTGTTTCCTCATTGTCAGAACGCCCGTGTGGCATCTCATTTGACCACTGCGGGGGCCTTGCGGACGCGCCGGACGAGCGTCCTTTCCTAGGAGGCCGCGCGCGCTCGCAGGGGCGCGCGTCTCAGCCTGGCGCTGGGGAGAGCCTGGGGTAGCCGCGGCAGGCCCCCCCCCCAGTGTCTGGGGTAGCAGAGCCGGCCCCGCGGCCCACCAGGCCGAGCCTCCCTCCCCGAGGGCGCTCACGCCCGCGCCCGCACCTCACCTACGACGTTAGAAACGGGCCGTTTCTTGACTACCACACGGTGTCCACTCCCGTTTTGCTGAAGCGGCCGCTGCTTCCCTCGCCCACGAAGGTGACGGGTTCCCCGCCGAGGGAGAGACCCTGGCTGCGCGCGCTCCGCCCCCTCACGCATACTTTTATTAGGCAATAGACTAGTTAAGATTGTTTCTATGTACTGTATATTTTGTACCTGTTTACACTTCTAATATTGATATAACTGATATTTTGAAAAACAAATGAAGAGGAGACGTCCTGTTAAAATAAAACCTAACCAGCACCGAGGCGGCTTGGTGGGCTCAGTTCTTAGACCCGCAGCTCTGCCGCTGGTGCTGCGCCAGTCCCCCCGGGGAGCCGGTGCTCGGCGACCTCGATGCGGGCAGGCCACGGCCCCGCCGCCAGGAGTGAAGACTCCGGAGAAGTCCGACTGGAGGTAGACGGACATTTGGAGGGAAACTGGAACACTAGTCTCTGCTTTAGAGATGTCACTTGATTTTAGTCTGCACAGGAGGCGACTGACGTTTGTGGAGGTAGGAAAGGCGGGGAGAAAAATGCAGGACAATGGCGGCGGCGAGGGGCCCCAGGCCTGCATTTGCCATCGCGCTGGGCGGAAGCCCCTCCCCCACGGGGCCAGGCAGACACCCAAAACCCACCAACTGCAGTGGACAACTTTATCTCGCGTTTCCCACCTTTTTCATTTTGAGCGTTGTCGTAAGAAAATGTAAAATAAAATCTGCTTTAGTTTGCCACGGAGGGTGTGGGAGCCCAGCCAGGCTGGTTAGGGCCGTGGCGTCTCATTCCCTGGGAGAACAAGATGGACCAACTGCCTCGACCGTCTCAAAGCGTCGAGGTCTCCGGAGACCGAGCCAGCCGCCTCTGCCAGCCCGTCACACCTCTGTCCCCGGGGAAACGCCTCTGGGGTTCCCGTCACCTCGTGCCTCTCCTTCAGCTCTGTTCACTCAGCGCCGCGTGTCCACCTGCCCCACCGCACTGTCCTCTCCCAGGGAGGCTCTGTCTGCGCGGCTCCTGCTACCTCTCCACCACCCCCTTCCCGGCCCGTGTCCCAGGCTCGCTCCCCCACACGCTCCCACAGGAACCGTGTACCTCAGCCCCCGACCGTGATTGCTAAGTGGGTGACTCGGGTGCAGGTGTGCTCGGAGCCGGAGCATGTGGGCTGGGGGAGGAAGCAGGGGCACTAAGGTCACTTCCAGATGTCCAGAAGGGGGTGCCAGTCAGTTAGGGAGGCCAGAAAAGCACCATGGGGGGCCGAAATGGAGCAGCCCCTTCCCTGAGTGACAGCACTACAAGCTTCAAGGCTTAAACCAGCAAAACCCTCCTATGGTGTGAAAGTCCGCACGAGCCCAAACCTAAGTTCAAGATGTCAGCAGGTCCATGTGCCTTCGGACACTCCAGAGGAAACCCTATTTCCCCCCTCACCTCTGGCAACTTCTCGAGGTCGTCTGCACCCCTTGCCTTCTGGTCCCTTCTTTACTTTCAGAGGTCATCTCTCCAACCTCTGCTTCTAGCCTCATCCCTTTCTTTGATCCTCTTGCCGCCCCCTCATAAATCATTTGCAGTTATATTGGCCCCACCCAGACAGTCCAGAATAATGTCTCCATCGAGAGATCTAAATCACATCTGCCAAGTCCCTCGGCCATTGTCACAGGCTCTGGGGGTTAGGATGTGGACATCTTGGGGAGGGGGCGATTATTCATCTTCCCACACTTGCCAAATCTCAGGATAACTCTCATCACCTCTCTGAAGCTGAGCCAAAGCCCCTCTGGTGCCCGAATACATTCTGGTAACGAGATAACTTGAGCTTCATCATTCTCGGCCATTCTTCCATTCTGACCTCCCCCGCGAGCATCCCAAGTACCACCTGCTAGCGGTTCCTCGATACCTTTCTTTACCTTCATCTTTTTAGCACTTTATTCTCTTATTCCTGATGCTTCCAAAGATGGCCCCCAACCCTGACTTCCCACTGTCGGGGAGCAGTGTTCCGTCACGGCCACGATCACGGCAGACGGGGACAAGATGGGCCGACTGTGCCTTAACCATCAGCAGCATCAAGGTCTTCGAAGACTGAGCCGGGCACTTGTTACCCCTTTACACCTCTGTCCTCCGGGAAACTCCTCCGGGGTTCCCGTCACCTTCTACCTCTCCTTTCCCTGTCACGTGTCATTCTTCCACATCGCCGGAGGCTTGCCAGGTGCTAGGCCTCCCCCAACTCACTCATCCCTCACGCTCCTTTCCAACAAATCTGCCCTCTCCTGCCCAGTGACGCCCCATCGTCTGGCTAATATCCACACTTAAGCAGGGCATAGGTGACACCCTATGAGGTGTCCTTCCTCGTCCTGTCTCCTGTACTCCTCGGATCTCACTATCTAGATGAACAGAACAAGCTGCACTTCCCTGGCCACCGTGCTGTTCCATGTCTACATATGCTGTTCCTGCTGCATACAGTGCCCCTTTCCCCTCACCCAGGTCTGCCTGGTCAACTCCTGTTTACCCTCAGGTCTTGGCTCAGCACCACCCAACCTTCTGTGATCGCTGCAGGTGGAACAGATGCCTCCAGTTCTTCCATGGCCCCTTGCTCAGACTCCATCTGTCATCTCACCAGACCCCCCATACTCTGTGTGTGTGTATGAAGATGAGACAACAGACTTCCAAGTCATAGGGAAGCCTTGATTCCCTGACAGCTATAAAACCACTTCCTGATTTGGCATAACTGTCAAATTTTTTTTAATTTATGCATCCAAGAGCTGGTGTGCAGGCCAGAGGTGCGGGGGTGAGAGGATTCACCAGAGACAGAGTGGGGAGCAGAACATTCGGATCTACCAAGATACACTGCTGAGGGGAGCAGCGGGGAGACAGGAGAGGTCTGCTGCACCCCATGGGTCAGCTCCCTGCCGGGGATCGAACTCAGGCTGCAATGGCTGGCGATAGCTTGATAGCACTGAAACTTTAATCGCTGCGCCACCAGGGAGGCCCGTCAAGTTTCTTTTAATGCTGGCTTTTGTACAATTTATATGTGACTTTATAAAAACATTAAAAGCACAATTTAGACATTAAACATGCCCTTCAATAATTTGTTTAAAAAAGGTTGGTTAAAAAGTAATAGATATAAACACTGTGGGGTCAATGATCTGAACACACTCCTGATATAAGCTTCTGGAAATCCCACATGGGCTATAACAAACATGATTTCAAGTCTAGAGCCATACATGAGGCTATGAACCCCATGTTGTAGGCATGTGGGTAGCTGCTGCACCCACTGTGGGGGAAGGAGAAAGGCATATGAACTGATGCCTCCAGATAAAACCTGTTGGGGGTGTTGTCTTCAGGAAATACACGGTTCAGAAAAAAATTCAGCCCAGCCCCAAGATGATGTGTTATTTGGGTCCCTTGGGAAGCAGATGCTTGAAGTACGAGAAGTTTATTGGGGCATAATGCCTATCAAAGCTAAAAGGAGGAAGATGCAGGATTTTGCAGGCAAAGTCAGACCAGGACCAGACCAACCTGTGAAAGAGGCGAGTAAGCAGGTTTGGGCCACAGGCGCAGAAGATGCTGTGGCTCTAAGAGTTTTAGCAGGGGGGCTCAAGAGCACCCAGCTGGCTGGAGAAGTCCTATGTCAGGCAGGCATGACAGGCCCTAGGGCTCCACCCACTCTTATTTGCTAAAGCTGCCCAACAATGCATGACTTCAGTTTGAAAGCCAAGGCATTTCCTGGAGATGTTACTACCTGGAGCTGTCAGTTAACTGCTGGCAGCTGAATGGCAAGTTCTTGAATAGAGAACCTGCTCAGCCTAACTCCATGGCTGCTACAAATAGCAAAAGGTTTATCTGCCTTAGGCTGGGCTCTGGGTGATGGTAGTGATTGGGTAATATGTTGCTTTGAGAATCTAAAACCACAGCTACTATCTTGTGGAGGTAGGGATTCAAATTTACACTACCCACAGGGCTGATAAATTGACATGAAAATTGGACTCAGGCTAATGATAGCACTTGAGGTTTCTGGCTGAAGGAAACTCACAAACAGGAGGAATTATCCTCCAATCCAGACCACAAGCCTGGCTCAGAATAAGCTCACAAATTGCAAAACCCACAAGGAAACAGTCCACCATTAGTGAGGAGACAATAAACAACAGGATTAAAAACCCACGAATTTGAGTTCATGTAATGGTAATCCAAAATAACACAGAATAGGAATAGTTGTGTAAATTATAAATCTAATGGAGGGCAGTAAGTGGGAAAAAACATGGTGCATAAAATTCATCAAACCTTAAAAAAAAATCAAGATCTTATTAAGAAGTAATATTTGAAAAAGAAAACTTCTAAAAATAAAAGTATAGTCACTGAAATTTTAAAACTCAATGGACTGATTAAACAGCACACCTGGACACAGCTGAAAAGAATTAAATGAAAGCTAAATGAGGAAAGTACCCAGAATGGAGGCCAGAAAGATCAAATGAATGGAAACATATATGTTAACAAGCATCTATCTGATCATAGTTTCTCATCTAGAAAGCGATCATTAGAAAATTAGAAGAGAAATAATTTCAATTAGCAAGAATTGATGAAAGACATAAATACTCAAATTCAAAAGGCACAAAGGTAAATCCACATGTAAAAACACTGTGGTGAAACCAAGACACCCAAAACAAAGAGGAAAGCCTAAAAGCAACAGAGAAGGCAGACTGATCATCAAAGGAAAAACTGTTATGTTGGCAACCGACTCTCCGTGATAAAAACAGAGGTGAGCCTTCCCTCCAGAACCAGCATCTTCCAGTAAGTCACTAAAATGGCCGAAGTAAAGGGAAAGAGGGGACACCGCTGCGTGTCCTCCAGACTTCGCGGAAAGCACGGAGTTGCCCCATTGGGCCACACGGTGCCCCTACAAGAAAAACGATGCGGACAGCGGGCACTTAACGTTCAGACAGGCGGGCCCGTGTTTCCACGGCAACGCTGTTGGCTGGTGTGTTACCCAGCATGCAGCGGGCTCCGCCACAACCGGCAGGTGCAGGGCGGGTTCTGCTGAGACGGTGACTCCGGCGCGCGCTGGGCCGCTGAAGCCTGAGCGCTTCCCCGGGTGCGTGGGCAGAGCCGGTTGGGCCAGAAAGGACGCCAAAGGGAAACGGTCCTGGAGCTCTGCAGAAGCGCCGGCCTGGCCCTTGTGAAGCCTCCTGTGCAAGAACCGTGGGAGAAGCCCGAGCCCCGGGACGTGTGTCCTGTAATTCATGGCATGCTAGTTAGGAGGAGAAAAAAAAGTCCCCTGGACCATTAAAAACAAAAAGGTCAGAAGATAATGAATTAACACCTACAAATCAGTGAGGGAAAAATAATAGCCTAAGATTTCATACCTTGATCAATTATCACAGAAGAGGGAATTTTTTTTCCCCCAGAAAATAGAAACTCTGAATGTACCATTCATAGTCCCTCACTGAAACACTAGCGAGGAAGAGCCTTGGGGAAGAAGAAACCCTAGCCCAGAAAGACAAAGATGTAGGGGAAATGGTGAGCGAAACAAATTTAGTAGACATGGGTAAATCAGCACGTGTTGACTTTATAAAGGAAGAATAAAAACAAGTTCGGGAAGGTGCCAAAGAAAGGAGAATTAAAATACTAGATGATCTGTCAGAAGGAGTGAGCACAACACCAGGAGTCCAGGGGCCTTGTGGTGTCAGGGGAATCACAGAGATGTCGGTTATATTTAAATTTCGTTAAGTCAAACCATATTTAAAATGCTCATGATAGTCGCTAAAAAATAGGAATAGAATGGTGCCTAGCAGGGGGGGAAAGGGAAAGGAAGTTGATTAATCCAATAAAATGTAGGGAAAGCGGGGGGAGAAGCAAAATGTCACAAAATAAGATGACAGAAAAAGTCCAAATCTATAGTCACTTCTCAGCCTTTTGGCTAAGATCAAGGGTATAATCACAGTAGAAAAAAGCTAATTCTCCAGTTGAAAGACACGTCATCAGAGTATAAAACCAGACAAAAACCCAGCTCTGCGCTTGAGTCTTCATGAGGAATACTAGTTCACAGCGACATAAGCATCGAATGGTTTTCCTTTCTCCAACGCATGTCCTGGGACTGTTTCCTCTGCCCTTCTTTTTCTTACTGGCTGTTCTCACCCTCATGACATCTTGTTGCATTTCCGACATGTTTCTACCCTTTCTGTTACCAGAAAGTCTTGTTCCTCCCGGGCTGGACCATAACTGAACTTCAGCGTCGAACTCGACTCAGCCTGTGTCCCCTTAGCGCCAGCTCAGGCTGGACCTATTGGAGGCACTAGCGACTTGGGGTGCAAAGTACGTGGACTCCCCCAAACCCTTCTGTTTCTTCTCTTTGGTCTCTGCAGCTTCCTTCACGCTCACAGAGCCTCTAATTTGGACAAGGCCAGGAGAATCAGGCGAGGGCCCAGAGCTCTCAAAGGCAGGGATGCCCCCTGGCCGGGTTCCACCTGGGCCTCTGTTTCTGCGGGCCTGCTGGCCTCCAGGAAGGTGCCATGTGGGGTTTTGTTGGGCGGTGCTCAGCGTCACCCAGACCCCTCTGACCCAGAGTCAATTCCAGGAGGGGAGCAGCTAGAAATGTCTGCCCCTAACTCTTTCCCAGGGGTACGCACCGCCTGGTGTCCTGTGGTCACGCGGGCAGTCCCTGTCACCGCCTGTTCCCACGAACCCTGTTCTCCTTTATAAGAGGCCGGGCTGCTGCTGGGGTGTCACTCGCACCATCAGATGGGGGGAACTGGAAGGGGGTGGGAGTGTCCCTGCTTTCTCCCTGTGAACATTTAAACCCTCCAGAAACCTCCGCGTTAAAATCTCTGTCCTCATCCCGGTCACCAGAAATGACACGGGCCACGAGCCAGCACCGCCCTTCTCCCCTGGGCTGCAGGCCGGTCTGCAAAGGCCTCCGCCTGCGCCTGAGAGCGGCCGTCTCCTGGGACTATGCAGCTCCTGTGCGATGTCCCCACGGCTCCTCTGACCGTCCAGCTCCCTCTGGCCCCACGAAGTTAAAAAGGAGGTGGCTTCCAACTTAGTGGTCAGGTGGGGCCCTTGCCCTGTCACAGCTGTTCACAGACCTGCTCCTACACCCTAAGGACACAAATTAGATCAAAATCTAGAGCTGGGCAGAGAAAAGACCGACAAACACTGCCCACACAAAATGGAGCAGAAAAACTATTGGACAAGCAACTTTAATGCAAAAGCATTACTAGAATAATTGTGGGGAAGTAAGACACATGTACCTGACAGCAAGGTCTCCAAATATATAAAGCAAAAAATGACAGACGTGGGCCTCCCTGGTGGCACAGGGGTCAAGTCTTAGCACTATGACGCTGTCCACAGCCACTGCAGCACGAGTTCGATCCCTGGCCGGGCAGCTGACCCACATAGTGCAGCAGACCTCTCTTGTCTCCCCGCTGACCCCTCAGCAGTGGATTTCAGTGGATCTGCCTGTACTGCTTCCCACTCTGTCTCTGGGGAGTCCTCTCACTACCCCCACACCTCTGGCCTACACCCCAGCTCTTGTCTGCATAAATATTTTTTTTAATGACAGACATATGAGGATGACAGTTGAAAAAAATCACAGTGGAAGATTTGTATATACCTTTGTGTAATTCATCAAACAGACAAAAATTTGTAAAAGATAGAAAATTTGAAAAGCATAGTTCACTACCTTTATTATCTAAACAACTGGAGATTTTATGTTCTCTTCAAGGATATATGAAATATTCACAAAATTGGCTACAAAGAAAATTACAATAAATTCCAAATAACCAATTTTGCTCAAACCACTTTTTATAACTACAATCCAATAAATTAGATGTGAGAAAATGGTATACGAAATAATTTTGGAAGAAATAGCCACTTGTTCATTAAGCAATTTTTGCTCACCTTTTCACATTGCTTTACATGTTTGGGGTTTTTGGACAATCCCTATTGTAATAAGTTTATAACGAAAAAATTCCAACTGTTTACAGAATATTTATTTAATATTTATGTGTCAGGCATACTGCTGATAATCTTAAGGGTGGAAATATGCCGAATGGATAGGTAATTTGAGAAGTAAATTCCTATTAAACCTGTCAAATTGAACCTGTTTTATTTTTGCATTTATTTACATATTCTAGAACACAAATGAGGATAGATTCATATAATTCAAATAACTATTCTGATGGTGAAAATCTTTCATTTCATTTTGGTAGCAAAAAAAAAAAATCCAAAATCATCAGTACTGAATTTCTCATCTTACATTCATCTCAAATGAATGATGACAGAGTCTTATTGTGTTTCTTAGAGGGATATCAGCTGAATGGTTTACTTCTGGGTCCAGTCAAAGTGCCCACTCGCTTACTTTGAGACATTGACCAGCTGATCCTAAAATTCATTGTAAGTTCAAGGGATGCAAATAACCCAAACAATCTTGAAAGAGAAGAGCAACACTGGAGAATTTCCAGATTCCCAGCTCAGCACACAGCTCCAGGACCCAGAACAGAGTAGTCCTGGCATAGAGAGAGACACAAAGATCAAAGGACCAGAATTAAATTCTCACACTTGCAGTCTTTTGATTTTATGACATGGGCACCAAGACCATTCGATGGGATAAAGAATCGTCTTTTCAGTAACTGGCACTCAGGCAACTGGACATGCAGGTCAGAAGAATGCTGGTGGGTCCCTGTCTCACACCTTGTAAAAAATTAATTCAAAATGGGTCGTAGACCTAAATGTAAAAGCCAAACATATAAAATGCTTCGGAGAAAGCTTGACTGGGAAAAAACCTTCACCACCTTGGACTCAGGCAATGGTTTCTTAGAGAGGACATCAAAAGCACAGGAAAACAAAAGAAAAAGCAGGTAAGTTGGATGGCCTCGACATTAAACACGTTAGCACATCCAGAGACAGCCTCAATGCGATAAAGATCCAACCCATAGAATGGGAGGGAAATGCTTGTGCAGCACATACCCCTTGAGGCTGTGTCTAGAATTTATAAAGAACAATTACAATTCAATCTTAAAACTGCAAAGAAAACAAAAAATAACCTGGTTTTAAAAATGAGCAAAGGACTTCAATAGACACTTCTCTAAAGAAGATCTACCAACAGCCATAATTACACAAAAAGATGCTTAACGTAATGGCTACTGTCAAAACAAATGAACAGATAAAGCCCAGAAAACAACAGTGTTGAGGAGGATGTGGAGAAATTGGAGCCCTTGTGTCCTGTTTGTCAGTGGGAATGTTGAATGGTGCAGCTGCTATGGGAAATTCTGTGGTAGTTCCCCCAAAAATTAAAAACAGAACTAATCTATATATGATGCAGCAATCCTACTTCTGAGTATACATCCAAAAGGACTGGCAGCAGGGTTTCCAGGAGCTATGTGTACACCCACATTCATAGCAGCATTATAGGCAACAGCCCAAGCAGCCCGACTGGAGAATGGGTAAGCAAATGAGAGGTGTGCCGCAGGGAACACTATTCAGCCCTGAAAAGAAAGGAAACCTGGCACACGCTACAACATAGATAAACCTGAGGACATCATTCTCAGTGAAATGAGTCCATCACAAAAGACAAGTACTACATGATTCCATCTACTAGAGTGTCAAATTCAGAGCTAAATAGTAGGCTATGGGTGCAGGAACCAGGAAGAGGGAACTGGGGAGATGTTGGTTAGTGGGTATGCAGTTTTAGTTTTGCAAGATGAAAAAAGTTCTGGAATTGTTTGCCCAATAATGTACTGGAGTGGAAACTTTAAAATGATCACTATGGTAAATTTGACGTTACGTGTATTTGATGGCAATTTTTAAAAAATATTAATGGCCCACGTTTCTGAATCGACATTTCCCCAAATTCACATGAAAAGATGCTCAATACCATTAGCTATTAAATAAATGTAAACCAAACCACAATGAGATACCACTTTACACTTACAGATATCTGTAATAAGATAATAGTAAGTGTTGGTGAGAATGTGGAAAAATTGGGATCTCTTACACTGCTGGCAGGAATGGAAAGGGGTACAGCAGCTTCGGAAAACAATAAAGGAGTCACTCAAACTGTTGGACATTTGGCCCAGCAATTGCACTCCTAACACACACCCAATATCCACCTACACCAAGATTTGTACATGAACATTCATAGCAGCATTTTTCATAATAGCCAGAGTTGAAACAATCCAAATGTCTATCACTTATGCACTGAGCAATAAAATTGCCTCTATCTATACAATGGAATATTCTCCTGAAATAAAAGGAATGCTAGGCCAATTCATGTTACAGCAGAGATCAGCCTGACAAACATCACGCGAACAGAAAGAAGCCAGTAGCAGGTGACGATATAGCACCTGGCCCCAGTTACTTAAATGTCCAGAATAGGCACGTCTGTGAGACATTAGGGCTGAGTGGGGGTGGTTGGGGTCAAATGGGCAGTGACTCCTGTTGGTTGCAGGTTTCCCTGTGGAGTGATGAAAATATTCTAAGCCTAGGTTAAGGGTTGGTGGTTCTGGAAATGTGGCAAATCACTCACTTGTATGTGCTGATGGGTGGACATTATGCCATAGGTCATATCTCTCAGGAAGGTGCAATATATATTAAAAAGTTAAAAGAAAAAAAATCTGGATTAAAAACCTAACTCTGAAAAAACTAAATGGTAAACATCTTAGAAGAAAAATGTCGAGGAACAGCCTCAAGGTGTTGGGGCAGGAAAGGAAACAAGACAGAAAAAGAACAAACTCTAAAAAGAAATTCAAATATAAATTTTTTGGCAATACTCCCCACGAAAAATTAACACAAGGGACAGATTTGCCTTGTGCACAATCAACAATGTTTTGAAGCTTATAACATCAGTATAAAATATATACTGACATTATAAAGTATCATATGAATAACCTGTGCTAAGACAGAATGGTACAGTTTTTGTTAATACTGAAAGCTTTATATAACTTAGGGCAATCATACAAAATGAGGTATAACTAATAATGGAATGGTGAAAAATGGAATTACGAAAAAAATACTCTCGCACCGGGACCAAAAGAGAGAAAAAAAGCACCACTGAACAGATAAAAACTACTAATAAAGGGTAACTTTAAAGTCAATCCTATCATTGTTTATGTAATAAGTGTATATTTAGGTTATGCATATATGTTTATATCGTGTGACACATATGTAGTACATCTTATGTAATATATTCTGTATATAAAATTATGTACTTTTAAAACACCTACAAGCCAATGAGGAAAACAAACACTGGCATAGGATGACAAGAGGAAACACCCAGAGGAAGAAACCAAATGTCCAGTCAACATGAAAAGATGTTCAGCTTTCTTAACAATCAGGAAAACACAAATGTAGATACAAAGTAATGAGGCTCCATTCCACACTCATGAGTGGGAGCACATATGAGTGGGCTGTCAGTGGGTGTTGGCGAGGAAGTGAAGACCTATTTTGGCGGGTGTCACCGGCCCCCTGTCCCTGGCGGCCATCTATCTGGCCAGCCTGGGAACATGTCACCCAGCACTCAGTGCCTAGTGAGACCCTCTGCAGGAGGATGTTCCTGGGGCAGTCTTGTTTTCATGGGGGGGGGGGTTATTTTTTCAACGAAATACTATATAGTGGCTAAAATGAAGAAAGCACACGTGCCCGTCGAAGCAAGCTGAGATCCCCGAGATACAGGAAGCTGGGAAAGCAGGAGGCAACAGGGAATGGCCTGGCTTGGGTCACTCACGTTAAACTGTAAACCAAACGCACGCTGGTTACTGAGAGGGTGGTAGGAAATGCGGCCAGACTGGGTGGGAATTCTGACCTCGGGGCAGGGGAGGGAAAGTCTTCGGTGGCCCAGACGTGATCTTCACATTTTTAAAGAGAGATCTGAGCCGAGCTATATGGCCTTCCCACACAGCTGCACCCTCACCCCGCCCTGGGGTCCCGCGAGGTGAACAAATCCAGGCAGGCTACCCCCCCAAGTTAGTCCAGTTGGGTGTCCATCCCTGGCAACCAGGAAGCCGGCCTGCGCTTGCCCTCTTTTTTCCCTTCCCGCTCCCGTTCTTGACCCAGTGGGTCGCCCATAAATATGCGTGTGAGTGAACCTGTCCGGGGAAGGGG
The DNA here is from genome assembly GCA_004024925.1 of Scalopus aquaticus. Lineage (NCBI taxonomy): Eukaryota > Metazoa > Chordata > Mammalia > Eulipotyphla > Talpidae > Scalopus > Scalopus aquaticus. The sequence continues at coordinate 32,753 of PVIJ01009064.1, read as the reverse complement.
CCGCCACTCCAAGCTCTGCCTCCCCTCTCGGGGACCGGGCCCGAGACTGCCTCTGGGGGGAAACAAGTGACTTCCCTCCCGGCCTCAGTTTCCTCCCTAGCCCGTCGGCCCCGCCGCCCGAGCCCTCGATCCTCGCCATCGTGCCCTCTCGGGTCGGAGCCGCTCTCGGGCGTTTCACAAAGCACCCACCCCCTGGCTACCCGGGAACCACAGCCCGCGTCCCTGGAAGCCGGACTGCACGGCGCTGGTCACATGAACTCGGGCTTTCTTCGGCGTGACGGCTCTGTCGGCGGCCTTTGTGAGCGCAGGTTTGGAGGGGGACGACCGGGTTCTGGGTTTGAGACGAGCCGGGCGGGCGGCGGGGGGCAGGCTGTCGGAGCCAATCCCGCCGCCTCCAGACCCCACCACGTCGCCGGGGCCGCGCGCGGCTCGGCCTCCGCGGCCCTCCCGCCTCCCGCTCTCGACCTCGGGCGCCGGGGAGGCGAGCACCCCAGGTGAGCGGCGCGGGGGCCGGCGGGGGGCAGGCCGGGCCGGGTGGGCCCCGGCTCCACGACGGGCGGGCCGGGCTCAGGGCGTGTCCGCCGCCGCCCGGCCGCCGCTCGCCCGCTCGCCACTGTTCGCTCCTACCGGCTGTAGATGGAGCTGTCTGGGTTCCGGGCGCCTCCGACGAGCCCCGGAGTGTTTCTCTTTAAACGGCGGCCGGGGCCATGCCTCCCAGGATGCAGTTTGTAGCAACATGGCAGCGGCGGTGCAGCTCCCCTGCTGAAGCGGCGCCGGGACGGCAGCGCAGCTCGCAGCCGGGGCCGGGGCCGGAGCCGGGGTCGCCGCCGCGGCCGCAGCGGGGCCGCGCGCGGGCCGGGGGCCGGGGCTGAGGGCCGGGGCCCAGCTCGCGGCCGGGGCGCCGCCGGCCGAGCCGCCCGCACCACCGCGCGCCCCGCTCCGACGCCGCCGCCCGGCGCGGCCGCTCCGTCCCCGCCCGCCCCGCGCGCCCCGAGCAGGCCGGGCCCGACGGCCGCGCGCGAGCCCGGGCGGGGCAGGCCGGGCCGGGCGGGCGCCGCGGGCGGAGAGCCGGGGGCCGGCCTGCGTGGGGCCGCGCTCGGCGGCGGCGGCGGCGGCGGCGGCGGCGGCGACTCCCGGGCCGGACCGCGCAGGGCCATGGCCGAGGCGGCCCCGGCTCCGGTGAGGGCGGCCCGCGCGCGCACGGACGCGCGGACTCGGGGCCCCGGGGACGGCCTGCGCGCCGCGGGCTCGGCGGCCCGGCCTGGGGTGTCGGTAAGGGACCGAGACGCGGCGGCGGGGGGCAGGGCGGCCGGCGGGGAGGGGGCGGCGGAGGCCAGCGGGGCCGAGGAGCCGGCGGCCGTCCGGGCGAGGCGGCGGGGCCGCGCGGGCCTGGCCGGCACGCGGGCCTGGGGGCGGGCGCCGGGGCCGGTGCGCCTCGCTCCCGCGGGGCCGGCGCCGCGTCCGTCGGGGTTGCAGCCGGCGTGTTTGGCGCAGAGCTCGGGCCTCAGGCGGCCGGCGCGCGGCGCTGACGCGGTCTCCCCATTTCGCAGAGCGGGGACACTGAGGCACGGACACCTGGCGGCGACCTGCCCTGCCGGCCCCAAGGTCACGTAGCGAGGCCTCCGCGGCCCCCGGGACGCCGGCCCCCGGGGTCGCGGACCTGGACTGGGAGGGAGGGTCGGCCGAGGCGGCTGCCGGCGGGTGAGGGGCCTGGGCCCGGCGCGCGGTGGCGCGGCCCGTCGGGGGTGGCTGGGGGGGGGGTGTTGACAGCTGGGCGGGGGCCGAGCGTCTCCGCGGAGAGGGGCAGGGGACCATCGGGCTCGGGCGCAGGGGCCTCCAGCCTCTGCACCAGGAGGGCCCCCAGCCAAACTTTGGGCGTCCAGACAGATGGGGTCTGGGGAGCGCGCTACGGAGGGTGTGGGGGCTGATGCTCCCCTTCTGGGCCGACCAGTCTGCTAGTGCGCCTGACGGCCTCCCCGCAGCCAGCTCTTTGCGATGCAGCGGCGTGCTGGTGGGAAGGATTGATGCGTGGGGCTCAGCGCTCCCAGCCTCAGTTTCCTGTTTTGTGCAGGAAGGGATGGGGTGGCATAATTGACTTTCTCACAAGCCTCCCCGTTCTTTTTAAAAATCATCACTTAAGAAACCTCTAGGAAAAACAAATAAAATTAGTTGAGAAATTTTAAATGCCCACCTTGGGGCTGGGGTCCCCAGGGCTCTTGAATGGTATAGAATTCTGGGTGAACCGCGCTGGTTCATAAGAAAAGGGCACGGCGCTCTTTATAAGTCAGATTTGCACAATTATGTGTTTTTGTGCTAATATGGCATGAATCCTGGAGACCTCATCCACTTAGGCTACATGGGGGAGTTAAATCCTCTGATACATGGTTCAGAAGAATTCTCCGCCCTCCCCCCCCCCCCACTGAGCTTTTAGATTTCAGGTATTATTTTTATTGCTCCATCCCTCTCTTTGGCCATTTCTCTCTACTTAGGGTAAAATCAACCCCATGTTTACTGGGACTGATGAAATTCTAGCCAGGGGTTCTTACTGGGGTGTGGGGAAGGGAGGAGCTCCTGTGGCCCCTCATCCCTCTACCGGTCCCCACAGCCGGAAATGGAGAGACAGTCTGATGATACAGAGCAAAGAAATGGTATTTTCCTTTGAGCTCTGATTAAACTAGCTGGTAAGATGTCTTACTCTGCTGACTCTGTTTACTGTGCTGGAGCTTTTTGTTCACTGTTTCCGTTAAACCCCTGTATTACTCAGGGAGGCTGATGTGGCCCCCGAGGCTTTTCTCTCCTTCCTACTAGTTGTAGAGGAATACCGTAATCCCGCTCTGAGGACAGAGGAAGACCTGCTCACTTTCCCTGGCGGAGGCTTCTACCCCAGGGCTGTGCAGTCTCCCCTGGGTTGAGCAGGGCTTAGTGGGTGATGGGCCTTCAGGCTGAAGGGTCTCTGAACCCCTTGGAGTTGTTTGCAGAATTTCCCCTATATGCCCACCTGTGCTCTTCTGAGAGGGAGAATCCATAACTTTGATTAGGTTTTCAGAGGGGTCCTGCCCCGGCTTGAAATGGAAATGTCTTTACCAGCTGGACCATCCCCTCGATAGAACCTCCCTAAGAGGTCAGGACTCAGAACGCAGGCGCAGCTGATAGAGGAGACCCCAAGATGACCTCCAGTGTGGGTGCTGGAGCCAGCACCTGCGTGACCTTGAGCGAGTGACTTAGCGCGTCCAAGCCGCAGCATCTTCGTATGTTCAGTGCGGATAATAATCCTAGTTGTCCCTATTTCAGAGGGTTTTGTGAGGATTAAACGAGATAACCTTTGAAAATGTTGAACCCAGTTCCAGCACATCATAAATGCTGAGTAATTGTTACTCTTACCTGACTAATTAGCTCTCACATCTGGGTGCTGCAGCAGAGACCTTTTACCTAAACTGGGTCTTAAATCTTCAATCCTCGGTTTAAAAAGTAGGGTGCTGTGTCGTGTCAGCTGTCCGTCGGTGAGTGCACCGGTGAAAAGGCAATGAAAGGTACGAAGAGGTTTAGAGGAATCTTTGGTAGATGGTTGAAGGGACTCATCACGTTATACTTTTCTTTGGTAACCCAGTAATTGATACCATGCATTCATTCAGCACACATTTATTAAACACCTACTGTATGTCAGACTGAACACCAGGGCATGCTAATTATCAGTTGAAGAAAATGAGGATTCCAGTTACTTCAGAGCTGTGTGTGGCTGGCACGTGGGGACTGGCCATTCAGCAGGTTCGTTAAGGAAGATTAGGAGGAAATGGACAGACCTTGTTTGAAAAGAGATCCTGTCCACTGCCCATAAAGGTGTCCAGGTGGGTAGGTGCAGGCTGGCCATTCAGAAGACCTTGACTTCTCCCTGATGACCCAAGAATTCTCTCAACGTGGATTGGGCAGGTGGGGCTGAATCGCTGGCTTCCCGGGAGTCAGTCTTTGCTTTGGCTCTGGCCCCCGCTGCCTGATGTAAATCACAGGCTGACCGCCGCTAGGCTGCTTCCAGCCCTTCCAGGCCGCCCTTCCGCCCCGCTTAGCCACCCCGCAGTGGGCCGTCTGCTGACAGGAGCCCCGCTCCAGAGCCCAGTTTCCCAAAGGATACCCCCTTCCAGGAGTGGACAGAGTTTGATAGTATTTAACGCTCCGGGTTCTCAAAACCCCATGAGGTAGCAGGCACGTCAGCTGTTGTTACCCTCATTTTACAGAGGATGACACGGAGCACAGAGAGGTCGGATAACCAGGCCGGGCGACCCAGGCGCCTCTCAGCACAGGGCAGAAAGCGCAGTGTGCAGTTCCAGGCTGGGCCTACTCCCCCCACACACCAGCACTCCCGAGAGGGTGCCGGGAGCTGTGTGCAGTGCAAACAGACGTGGCTCTGAGAAGCAGAAGGTGGCATGGCCGTCTTTCTTCGTTGTTAACAGTCTTAAGATAGATGTCTAATCAGGGCGAGGGTCTCCAGGAGACATGGCGTCTGCTTCTCCTGCCAGCTGGAGACGTGGCCTTCAACCCTGCTCTTCCCTTCCTTCCTTGAACACAGGTCCAGCAGCTGGACATGGAGACTCAGCGCTCATCACCTCTGTCATTCCCCAACGTCCTACAAGAAGAGACCCCACGCCAGGCCCCTGCCGGGCTCCCCCGAGAAACTCTGTTTCCATCCCGGCCCCCCAAAGAAATTCCTTCTTTGTCTCCTGGGCCCCGGCAAGGTTCCCTGCCTCAGACCCCCAGTATGCCCAAGCAAGAGACTGCCGGCCGGATGCCACCTGTGCTCCAGAAGAGACCCTCGCTCCTGTATCCTACCACGTCTGGACAAGAAGGTCATCTCCAGGGCCCCCTGACGCCCCAAGAGGAGACCCAGTACACGCCCCCAGCTGCTGAGCAAGACACCTCACTGCTGTCCCACCATCACGAAGCCTCACTCCACTCCCCTGAGGTTCCCGAGAAAGACCCCCTGACTCTTTCCCCCACGGTTCCTGAGGCCGACATGGACCCCCTGCTCCAGAGCCCCGTTTCCCAAAAGGACACGCCCTTCCAGCTCTCCTCTGCAGCCCAGAAGGACACGCCCCTGCCGATGGCGGAGATCACCCGCCTGGCCGTGTGGGCCGCCGTCCAGGCCGTGGAGCGGAAGCTGGAGGCGCAGGCTATGCGGCTCCTGACCCTGGAGGGCAGGACGGGCACGGCCGAGAAGAAGCTGGCCGACTGCGAGAAGACGGCCGTGGAGTTCGCAAACCATCTGGAGAGCAAGTGGGTCGTGCTGGGGACGCTGCTGCAGGAGTACGGGCTGCTGCAGCGCCGGCTGGAGAACATGGAGAACCTGCTGAAGAACAGAAACTTCTGGATCCTGCGGCTGCCCCCCGGCAGCAACGGAGAAGTCCCCAAGGTAAACCTACCCCACCCTGAAAGGGAATGCTTCAGGCCTTGCGCGTGAGAGGAGGGGAAAGCAGAGGAGCAGGGGGCAGGTAACGATGCCTGGTCGCCCGCGTTGCTGGACTGAGAACAGGACGTGCCGGGATCAGCCGACACGTCCCAGGTTAATAGAGCAGAGGAATCCAGCGACGGAAGCAGCAGCTTAGGAGGGCGTTCAGGCTGTGAGGGCTGGGGGAGAAGTGGATCCGAAGCAGGGGCGATGGGCCCCCAGTGATGGGTGAGCATTCACCTGGGGGTGGAGGGAGAACTCAGTGAGATGTGCCGGGGTGCTGTCCAGCTCGGGGTTTTGATCAGTTGAATCATAAACCATGTTAATGGCAGTGAAAATGTGATTTCAAGAGGGGCCGGAAAAAGACGGCCAACAGTTAGGTTTTCGTATTATTTCCCGGAAGAGTCTGAAGGAACTTGAACTTGGCAGGCTTGCTCTCCGCGCCTTTGTGCTGCTGCCCTCCCGACCGGGTTCTCGGGCCAGCCCGCTGGGATCATGTGTGGCTGGACGCACCTGGGGTCTTCTGAGTGCAGAATCTGACCTGGTGGGTGTAGTGGGGCCCGAGCGTCTGCTCCTCTCGATGTTCCGCAGCGGGGCCTTTGCTGCTGGTCCGAGACCCTTTTCTCCAGCAAGGATCATCCTTTCAGAAAGAGGAGCAGCCGGGCCGAGGCCCTTGCTTCCCTAAGTCTGGCCGCATTTCTAGCGCGGTCCTTGGTGACCCCACAGCTGTGCCTTGGGCCTTCCCGCTCCAGCCCTTGGAAGAGGTGCTGGGGCCAAGGCCAGGGCCAGGGGGTGGGGCCGTTGCCGCCCTGGGGCTTGGCAGCCGCGGCCAGACAGCCTCCCAGTTGGCGGAGCTGAGCCTGTTGTGTGGTTGCAGGTCCCCGTCACGTTTGATGACGTCGCCGTCCATTTCTCGGAGCAGGAGTGGGGCAACCTGTCCGAGTGGCAGAAGGAGCTGTACAAGAACGTGATGAGGGGCAACTACGAGTCCCTGGTCTCCATGGGTAAGAAGACCCCACCCCGGGGACTTCGGGTGCACTTAGAAGCTCTGGCCTTCTGAACCCCAGGACTCCCTGTAGTTGAAAACAAGGGAAACTGGATTTTAGAGAGCACAGCAGGGAGCCCAGGCACCCCCTGTGCCCGCTCCCATCATCAGAGCGTGCAGAGCGGACCCCGCTCCCCGGGATGCCCCGGGACAGGCAGGGGAGCACAGCCCGGGTGGCGTGGCCTCGGGGGCCGGAGCATGGCCCCTGGGCAAGGACTCACACCCACAGTCTCGTCCCCGCGTGCAGGGAGGAGGCTGGGGCCCAGAGAGACTGGAGGTGCCCCCCCAAATCATAATTTCAATGACTTTTATCCCAGAGTCTGTGGATTCTTGTTATTTTGCTTATAAAAGTATTTAAGGACGAACCCCTGGGAAGTCATCCTTCAGCACGATCACACCTGAACCGCACTTCGGTTTTAGACGTAGCCTTTTCTCCGGTACGGGAGACGCCTCGGCACACAGAAAAGTTAGAGAAACCTCAACTGTCGCTGTGGCAGAGAAATTTTGATTCTTGCTAGAATTATTTATTTTAAATACACATTCCTCCCTGGTAGGTTAACTTTACTCTTTTTAATGTTTTTCTTTTTTCAAGTCTATACAAAGCCGAAAGCTCAACAGTTTTATATAATACAGAACAAGCCCACCCGCCAGTGCCAACCCTGAGGTAACCGCCATGAGTCCCCAGCCTGCTTGGCTCCTCGTGTGTGTGTACACACATGCACACTCACACACACGGTGCGTGCACATGCCGTGTGTGGTTTGCCCATGCGGGACTGTTCACTGCTCTCCCCTAATGGTAGCTGCGGACACTGCTCCCCGTCAGCCCTCGTGGCTGCTCCCAAGACCTGGGGCACCCCGAGGGCCTGTCTGGGCTGCTGAGCAGCAGGTGGGTGCCGCCTTCCGCTGGCGCCGCCAGAAGCACTGCTGGGCACCTGGGGAGCCTAGACGGAGGCCCGAGTGGCCACTGCCCCCGGGGTCAGCACGGGAACCCCAGGGCCTGCCCTGCCCTGCCCGGGCCCAGACCACATTCTTCTACTTGTCTTTTCTGACAGGTAAAAAGTGACACCTCGTGCTATTAACACACGGTTCTTGGGCAGTCGGCAGCCTGTGCGTGTCTGCCTGGGGCTGCTGGCCGTTTGTGTTTCTTGTGTGAAGTGCCTCTTCCTGCCTCGGCCTCTCACAGTGTGATGCCTTAGGAGGCTCTTTACAGAGAACAATGGATATTAACCTCTTGGCAAATATGTGTGTGTCATATTGTTATTTCCTCCGTATGGTTTTCATCTTTGGCTTTATTTCCAAAGAACTTCACACTTCTTCAATGTAAGGCAGTCCATTAATGTTCTGTTCGGCTTCTAGGATTTTTTTAAGTATAAATTTCCATAACCCTTCCCCAAATGTCTGTTTTTCTTCAGTCCTGAGGACTTAGCTCCTTTACGTAGGCAGAAGTCACAGGGTAGCCCCACGGGCTTGAGTTGGATGGGGGTTTGGCCCTCCAAGCGTTGGGAGGAGGGTTCCTGACCTGCTGCCTGTCGAGGGCACCCCAGGCAGTTAATGGGGTTTTACAACAGCCTGGAAGCACGTAGGCATCAAGACAGCCACTTGGGAGCTATGCCCGATGCTTGCGGCCTCCGCGGGGTCGCAAATGGTGGACTTAGCGGCCTGTGTGCGGCACCAGGTACAGTTGGTACAACAAACAGGCTGCCCGTGGCCACGCTGTTGGCGGCGCAGCCACTATTCCTCCTCCTCTCCATCATCACGGAAGGGAGGCCCCGAGAGCCAGGCCCTGCACCTGTCACGAGCCCGAGCAGGCACTGCCTCTGTAGCCCTGGGAGATGCAGGTGCCAAAGGGCAGTGTATTGGTGGCAGGGGGCCCGCTGCTGGACCCGCAGGGGGTACTCCAAGGGGCAGCGCACCCGTACGCAGCACTCACGTGCCGTGAGGAAAAGGGCCAGAAGGTCAGCGCTGCTGGCCTGGGCAGCTGCTCCTGGCCTCTCGCTCACACGGGCAATGCCCTTGCAGCGCCCAGTGCAACCTCACCCACAGGATGTCTTCTCTCCTTCCTTCCGCCCAGACTACGCAATTTCCAAGCCGGACCTCATGTCGCAGATGGAGCGCGGGGAGAGGCCCACCATGCAGGAGCAGGAGGACTCGGAGGAGGGGGAGCCGCCCGCGGACCCCAGTGCCGGTGAGTGACTCCCGGTGGCCAGCACCCGCTCCTGGGCATTGGCACGGCCAGAGGCCTGCGGCTGGGCCCGAGCAGCCATAGGAACACGTGGCGCACTGTAGGGGAGTTCTGACCTGACCGAGTGTCGCCTTGCTCTGCGGGAAACAGCAGGGCAGGGCAGAGGAGAAAGAGGCAGAGACGCAGGCTGTGCGACGTGGCCCACGGTGTCTGGGCTCGGTGGTCAGGTGGGGACAGCAGGGAGGCGCCAGCCGGGCCGGCATGGGGCTCACGTGCAGACGCAGGCGTTTGCTGCCGCCTGGAGTCCGCTTCTCTGCTCGCTGGCCGTGACCTTGGTGACCGGCCTTTTTGGAGGCCTGTGTCTTCATCTCAGAGAATGGCTTTGGTGTTCAGGCCCGGCAAGGCGGCTGACCTGTCGCGAGGCCAGGTGAACACCAGCTGTCGTCTGTGTGCGGGGGCATCGCCCTCCACACTGCCTGCCGCACCCCAGCACTGCCGTGCTCTTGGGGTGCATGGTGTGCCCCCGCTGTGGCACTGCCTTTGGACTTGCACCCCTGACCTTGAAGGTCTCCCAGGGAAGCGGATCCGTCCTCTGCCCCAGCCTCAGTGGTGATCAGGGCCTCTGGCAGCCCGTCCAGCAGCAGACACCTTGGGGCCCATGGCCAGGTCCTGTTGTGGACTGAAGCTGGTGAGTCCGGGAGCTGCAGACAGACCAGGAGGGGCCGGAAGCACATGCGGAACGGCAGCCCAGGGCCCGAGACTGCCGCCGACTATGGAGAGACAGACCTCTGGAAGAGCTAGCGCCCGCACCTGGCTGAGAAATCCAGCGTCTTCACGTTCCAGAGATTTAAATCAAGGGAGAGGCTGGCCCTGAATCCGTCTGGCAGGAAGAAAAGGGACTTGGAAGTAGATGGGCACAGGTTGGGCTGAAGGGCAGCGCGCAGAGCGGCTCTGACGGGAAGAGAAGCCGACTGTCTGCTCAGGGGCCCATCCATAACGAGGGTCGGGGGGACACAGGGTCTCGGCAGGAGGCGCGGGAGGCAGCAGGCTGAGGACGTGGGAGAGGGGCTTTGTGCTGGAAATCCAGGCCGATCCCAGTGGGGTTTGATGCCAGTGCTGCTCTTCTGGCATCTTCTTAAAGGCGCTGGGAGGGGCGTGACCACCCCCTTACTCTGTCTGCTTGTCCACACCTTGGTCACGGATGGGTCCCCAAAGTTGGGGCCCGAATGGAAAACAAATAACCCAAGCCGCCCTGCTCCTCTGGGTGTTCTGCTCACCCAGGCCGAGCACCTGCCGGGAAGCGGCACCCACACGGGCCACGCGGGCCTGGGCAGCAGGAGGGCAGAGCAGATGCGGCAGACGCTGCCCTCAGGCTGGAGCAAGCCGCCCTCCATGCGAGACCCAGCCTGGCCTGCGGCTGGTGGGGCCAAGCTGTGACCTCCCGCGGTGGCCTGTCTGTCCACGTGTCCTCTCCTGGGGAGGGGGCCCCAGAGCCACCCCAGGCCGGACCCCAAAGCCTGAGCAACACCCAGCGGGGGACGTCTGGCCAGTGGAGGATTTTCGTGATTCCAGATACACCTGGTGCGGCGCCTCTGTGGACTGGCTCAGGAGACTCACTCGATAAACTGTTACTTACAGTTTGGACCCTTAAGGGCCGGAAGGCAAGGAGAGCGGAAGAGGAATCCGCTATCGACCTGTTCTCCAATACGCACGACCCGGCGAGGGGGGCGGAGAGGCCGGCGCCGTGTTCACCTGGCAGAGTAGCAGAGAGTAGAGTGGAGACCAGGAGGCCTGGCTGGGCCCCAGCTTCCCGCCCTCGGTGTAGACCCTCGGTCTGTCTAAAAAGCAATTGGATGAAACCTATTAAAGTAGGTTTTAAATATTTCATTAAATGTATATATTTATATATATATGTTACATATAGTGATAATTAAGTTTTTATTGTCTTAAATATTAATAAGTACATGATCTGATAATTTCCTTTCTGAGCGTCTGTAGTGTAGAAAAGAATCCAAAAGGTGGGTTGAGGTGTGCAGCTACTACCCTGCGATCGGATGGACTGGCCTCTGGCCCAGACATCGTCATGAGGCGCTCTCGTCCCAGATGTCTCACCTGGGAGCTTGTTACTAGCGCAGCAAACGCTTTCCGTATCAGGCGCGGTGTCGAGAAACAGATGCTAACCACCAGCACCCCACACGTGTAAAATACAGTGACCAGCTGTGCAGATGGGAAGGCGCGTCCAGCGCCGGAGACAGATGCCGGAGGGACCTAGTGACCCGGCAGCCCAGGGTGGCCTGCAGTGGGGCCTCAAGGATGGCGGCTGGGACGCCGGGAGCGTCCCCAGAGGGAGCAGGTCAGGAGCCAGGATGGAGGTCCCAGGCTTTTCCAACAGGAGGCCTGGCCCAGCCCAGGCGGAGACGTAGCTCCTTTGGCTACAAAGCGCGTGGTAGTTGGGGTGTGGGACAGGAAAGAGGTGCGGGGATGAGCCCAGGTCAGAGGTGGGGGGGACAGAGGAGGCGCAGACCTAGAGCAGCGGCTGGCACGCGTCGGGTCCGAGGCCCCGGGAGGCAGCAAAGAGACGGTGTCGAGAGAGCAGCAGAATGAGGGCGTTGGCTCAGGAAAGAAGCGGGTGAGAGGCAGACGCGACGTCGGTGCTGGACCCTCTTGGGCCCTCTGTGGCGGGGGAGCAAGCCTGTGCCCTTGGGGCCCTGACTTTGGAGCAGATTTGGAGAACTGGGGGACACATGTCGGTCGGGGGGCCCAGGCCTTGGTACTTTTCGAAAAGCCTCCATGATGCTTCTTGTGTAACTGGGGCTGAAGACCGCCGTTGTGGGGTTCAGTAAAAGGAAGCAGAGGAATTGCCAGCACCCGAGTGGCCGGAGACAGCCAGGAACGAGGGTGGCGTGTCTTGTGTGGGTGATCAGAGCACTTTGGGGAAGTGGGGGGCTGACAGCGGGGTGCTGTGCTCCGCTGTGGGTCAGTGGGGCTGAGTCGAGGAGCTGGCGTCCGATTTGCATGTGTGACCTCAGGGACCTCAGCAGGAGACGTGGGGGGCGGGGGGTAGACACCGGGGAGGCGAGGACGGGAAGTGAGGAGGTGGAGACAGCACTGGGCACCTGTGTTTCAAGGCTCGCTGTGCACAGGGTGGGGAGCGCTGGCGCCTGAATAGGGGTGTTGATGGGAAGGAGGCCACTGATGGGGAAAATCAACACCACGTGACCCCGACAGTGTAGATAAAAGAGCGAGGTTGGACGGGCCAGCCCCGCCTTGTCCACCTGTAGGTGTGCCTGTCCACGCTTTGTGGAATTTTCAGAAGTGACCGTGTGTTCTTATGCACCAAAAGGAATTTTAAAAAGCAAGGTCTGAAGGGAGACTGAGTGAAAGATGGCAGACGCTCACACGCGTCTCCCAAACCCTTCTGAAACGAAGCGGGGGGACTCACGAGGAGTAGGCGGGGCAGCGGCAACAATGGTTAGCAACAGTCGGTGCCCGGGTGACTGCGGATTTAGAAAACTGAGCCCACAGGAGAGCTGGGAAGAAGCCCAGTTTGAGCCCCACCCCACCCTGCTCTGCACTCAGAAACGGGCAGTTCGGGGACTTGGTCTCTTTGGAAATGGGGGTAAAGGTGAGGCCAGAAACGGGACCAGAGGGACATCTCTGAAAGAGGCCTTTAGACACGACCACTTCCCCTCCTTCACCTCTCACTTCCCCCAACCCTACAGCTGGCACCTGCCTCTTCCAGGCTGGCGGCCAAGGCCTACCCTCAGGGCGGCAGTGGACCCGACCGACCCTCTCTGCATGTGGACACAGCCGTGGGGCTGGAGAGCCATAGTGACAAGACAGGCGTGACTGAGACTTGGCACAGGAGTGCTGGGGTCGCCGGCCTTCTTCCCTGAGGGCACCCAGAGCGTGCCGCATCCAGCATGAAGCCCAGGACAGGACACGAGTTTCACGGGCCCGGAGATTTCCCAGAGCAGCGGCCTGGCGCCCCTCCTGCCCGGGAACCTTCGTCAGCAAGCCCTGTCCCAACAGCCAGACTTTGGAGTCTTTTGAGTTTCCTGCTTTAGATGTGAATGGACACCCAAGAGCCATGAGACATTTGGGGGAAACTTCTAATACACAGAGACCAGGCAGGAAAAAGTGTCAAGGAAACAGGCCGTGCAGCAAGAGGAGGAAAGTGTGTTTAGATGTGTGTGTGAATAATTTAGTGACTGTTATATATTTCATAGTCCTCATTCCTTATATATAAGGAATATATTATTCCAACCCAAGCCACATGTAAAAATTACTTATTCCTTAGAAAAAGAAGTGCATGCATCCAGGACATAAAGTATAATGCTTATTAAAAACAACAATAGAAAGAAATGCTTGGAAATTGAAAATATGGTAATACAGATTAAAAACTTAGTAGCCACTTTAGAAGGGAAATTTGAACACGCATCCCAGAAAACAGAGCAAAAAGACAAAAAAGAAAATCGGGAATGAAGAAGAAAATTAAAGAATCAAACCCCACATTCAGATAATGGGACTACCCGGGAGGAAAGAACAGCAGGGAATCTGCAATGAAATAATTCAGCAGGGCCTCCCTGGTGGCGCAGGGGTTAAGCCTCAGCACTATGCAGCTATGGCAGCCGCTGCAGCGCCAGTTCAATCCCCGGCCGGGGAGCTGACCCACATGGCGCAGCAGACCTCTCCTGTCTCCCCGCTGCTCCCCTCAGCAGTGTGTTTCCCACTCTGTCTGCTTCCCACTCTGTCTCTGGTGAATCCTTTCACTACCCCACACCTCTGGCCTGCACCTCAGCTCTTGTATGCATGAATAAATAAATCAAAAAAAAAAAAAAGAATTCAACAAAAATTTCCAGCATGTCATTTTCTCGATTGAAAATGCTAGAGCAGCTCTCCGGATCAGCAGGTGGAAGTCTTCAGCAGGGAATTTCAGAGCTGCCGGGAACAGAGGAGACCCTGCAAGCTCCCAGGGAGAACACGGCGCGTCCAGGACCTTCGGCTTATCAGACGCCACGGGCAGTAGGGCAGTGCCCACGAACTGGAAAACAGTTTCCAGCCATTCTAGAATTTGATACCTCGCCAGACTATTCCAATTCAATACGAGTGTGAGGTAGAGACATTTTGAGATATTCAAGGTCTCCTTCTCGCGAGCTGGGAGAGGCACTTTGCCGGATGAGGACGTAAGCCAACAGAGAGGTGTTACGAACCCCAAAGCGGGAGGCAAATGGACCCCTCGGGTGCTAGGAGGGGGTGGGGGTGCCCCTAGAAGACAGCTGTTCATCTGGAAGCGACCAGTCCAGGCTGAGCAGGTCAGAATGTTCCAGAAAATCTTTCTTCAAGTATATGAAACTGAGAAGTCCCAGTATGTTTGAATGTTTTGAGAGGAGAGTTACAGAGCGGGGTGGGGCTGGGGGGTTTGGAACGGACGATGATCATTAACAGTAATCTAAGCAAAAGATTTATTAGCCCCAAGGAAAGCAGGAAGGTTTACAGGCAAAGAAAAGCTCTCCGCACAGGGCATGGCTCAATTTTAAATATTCACACAACCTAAGCATGTAAACACCCACTGTTACTCCAACCCAATCACAGACTGACTTGGGGAGGACGGAGGAATTAGGAGACCTGTGGGTGGATGGGGAAGAGAGGTCCTCCCCTCCAGCCCTTAAGTCAGGAAACTGCTTAAAATTGAAACATCCAGGAGCAGCATATTGAGTGTGGTCCCCAGAGCAGTGAGCTAACGAGCTGAATGCTGGCCCCTGGGTGGCAGGAAATGGGCTGGGGAGAGGTGCTTTTTAAAAGACAAGTTTTGAGGATTCTGTTCAGCCCTCTGACCTATGTGTAGATACAAAATTTTTTTAATTAAAAATTAATATGCAGTTTAAAATCTGACAAAGTACAGGCCAGGGACATTGGGACACAAGGGGCAACTGTCGGCTTTGCTCTGAGCTGGTCGAGAACGTTGACTGGTTTTCACTGGCCAGTGAAACCAAAGTTTCCTCAACAAAACTCAGAAAGAGAAAGCACAGGAAAAGTGAAAGCCCCACATGATTCTCAAGTCAACACTTTACTCCTTGCAGTTTACATGCAGAGTCACACACACACACACACATTTGGCCTCGATTAAGTGATACATTAAAAAACTAAAACAATGAAGAAGGATGGTGTTCGGCCACTTTTTCCAGTCATCTGTCTCTGCTGTCTTTATGTCTTCACTTGTAAATCTGCCCCTGTCTAAGCAGCAGGCCCCAGACGGGCGTCTGGGTGGATTCCACACTGACTCAGATGAACCCCATCAATGTGCCTTTCGAGGGCTCACACGTCTCAGGGTGTCACTGAAGATCCTCTAGAAAGAAATCTTTGTGCACCTGTCTGAAACTTCCCTTGGAGAGTCCCTGGGTCAAAGGAACGCCCCTTTAAGATTTCACAGTAGCAGGGGCCCTTCAAAATGCTTGTGCCAATTTCCACACCTTTCTCTGTGCAGGGTCCCCAGTCCCCCACACCTGCCAGAGGACACATTATTTGCCTTTTTACTATTAGCGAAAGTGACAAGTGGAAAAGAGAGCATTTTTATGTTTTCGTTTGACTTCCATGAAGGGACGATCACCAGTGGGTCTTGTTTTATGAATTATCTTTTGCCTGTTGTTCTTGTGGATTATTCACCTTTTGAGTATTGATCTCAAAAAGCTTTTTAAATAAGGATATTACTGCTTCTCTGTCTTATGTATACAAATATGTTTCCAAGTTTAACTCGACTTTCTATAGAGTGTTTGTGCGTTTGGAGTACAGCTCTTTCAACTTTTTATGCATTCAAATTTATCAATTTTAAGTTTCAGATTCACCAGTCATTTTCTTTAGAAGGTGTGGGTTTCATGTCAAGTGTAGAAGTACTTCACCAGCCCGTTTTATTCAGTAAGTATTATGATCACAGGCCTTGAGCCTGTAAACTTTTCAAAAACCTAGTAAAATATTTGAAACCTGAGATAGTTTTTCCTCCTGAAAACAAAAAAGGAATTACAAAGTGTAAATAATTCAATGTTTAGGTGTCTACAGCCCTGACACTCTGCCTTATTTATTATTAAGTTGAATGTCCGCAAACATTTGAAAACAACTTGTAGGGGAGATTTTTCCATCTCACAGGCAATCTTGGGAAGAAACGTGATTGCAGAGATGATAATCAGATCCCATTTATCATCAGGCGCTGTTAAAGCAAAGCCACAGAAATTATCTCCAATAAAAAGGTGCAGCAGAAAGTGATAGTTGCTGAGCGTAGCCCTGAATGTTCCCTGTGTCCTCGAGGCCGACTGGGGGGGCCCCGGGGGGCCCAGACGCAGCGTGGCCGCTGTTCAACTGGGCGAGGTGAAAGACACCTGTGTTTTTCTCCTGCCACTGGTATGATTTCATTATTTATGTCTGAATTTTTGCTTCATCCGTCCTTTCTGAGATGTGCGGGTACTTGTTCTTTTTCTTCTGGTTGGAGACCAGCTATGTCTGCTCCGGTTTCTTCCAGACTTTTCCCCTGCTTTGATGGGCCACTTTGGCCATTAGCTGTATTCCTCGAGGTGTGCATCTGTGGTTAATTCCTTTGGAGGGGAGAAGTGACTGTTCAGAAATGCGGCTTAGTTGTCACTGCTCTGCCGGAGTCTGGCCTGGCAGCAGCAGGCTTCCTGTGTCTACCCGCGCGCCAGAGACCTGGAAGTGCATAAATGCTGCATGTACGAGAATTAGCCACCCCAGGGAGGAGCAGATTCTGCTCAGCCAGAGCTTTGGGCGGCGTTTGGGGGTGGGGGGCGGCAGGCAGGAATTCCCAGCCCCTGAGGGAACAGCAGACTTTCCGACAGGGACGCACCCTGGGTTCCCTCTGGCCCGGGGTCCTCAACTCCCAGTTACCAGAGGGGAAGCCCCCGCCAGCCTGTGCTAGTCGGGGTGTCTCTCGAGGCTGAGTCGAGAGTCGGGGTAGGTATGTCGCCCCTCAGCCAAGCTGGTGTGAACACCTTGGCAAGTTCCACTGTTGACCGCAATCTTTTTCCCAACAAAATTGAAAGAGAACTTAATTTAGATGTCAGCCAGTAATATAATAATAATAAACCGTTGGTGAGGCTGTGTGTGTTAGCCCCACTCTTCCCTGACGTCATTCGGAACAAAGACGGGGATGAGCGCCCCTAATGCCTCGCTGCCCCCTTGCACCCCTGCGGGGATGAGCCCGCGCCCCGCGCCTGTTTCTGTACAGATGGGGGGGGTAGGTTTTACCCTGAATCACCAATCCAGGAGAATATTCATCCTCAGAAAAGGGAGCTGGTGGGGCCCCCCGCCCACCCTTGCGAGAGGTACATTCCCAGCAGGATTTTTGTTCCCCACCTTGAGTAATTGTGGCTCATCCCACAATGATGGGGTGGGGGGCTGGGGTGGGGGGGGTGAACACTTAGCGCCCTGGGGGAGTGGAAGTGAAAGCAAGTTAGTCTTGGGTTTGCAGGCTGGTTTTTGTGGCAGTGGTAGGTGAGATGATCAGTAAAAGATTCTAAGCATAAAAATATGTCCTATTAGGATAAAACTCCGTGGGCAGAGCGGGAATGGAAATAGAAGTTCGAGGTGGAAAGGGATGACTTAAAATTGCAACTCTCTAAGGAGGCCTGTTCGTCACACATTTTTGAAGTGAATAACGGTCTGTGATGGCCGGGCTCTTGGTCACGGCGACGTTGCAGGGTGAGCGGGCGTTTGAAACACTAGTGTTCACAGCGTCCCCGACACGACCTCTTTTGCAGTTCCTGTGACTTTTTATGTTTTTCCAGAAGGGAACGGCGTCTTTGAAAATTGTAGGGAGGAGACGAGCAAAATCTTGAAGGACTTTGTGAAGTCAGGGAGATGTTTTCTGCTGCCGGAGCCATCGAGTTGGTGGGTCGAGCGCGGAGAGAAGGGCTGAAGCTGGAGGGGACCGGGAGGCAATCCCAGGGGAGGAGCGGGCAGGGCGGAGACGCCAGGGAGGCACCGGTGAGAGGCGGTGGCCGGGAGAGAAGGGGAGGTAGGTGCCGGCTTCGCGCTCGCGTGGGCGCAAGTCAAGGGTGTGCTGTGGGTGACGTTACCTTTTATTGTAAGAGTAGGCTGGAGACATCTTTGGGGACTCAGATCTGAGGGGAGGTGGCGCGTCAACTCGGAGCTGTGGGGACACGAGCCGGGACCGTCCTGCCTCGGGGGCTGCTTGCTCCCCGCTGGACAGGAGCAAAACCACGACCAGCAGAGAGCCCGGCCTTGCGTCCTCTGGCATCGGTCAGCGTGGCGTTTGGTCCCCGCTCCCCTGGAGCCGGGGATGATGGACGGAGGAGTGAGGAGAAGGCTTCGAGGAGCAGGGGCGGGGGCTTTGTTCCTTGGTTCCCAGCTTCCTTTTCACACCGCGCTGTGATCTTCTGGGGTCCCCTAGGATGCATAGTTATGTGGGTGCCTAACGTCAGCGGGCTGAGGGCGGGAGTTCTGTGGGTGGCCGACATGGCCCAGGCCGCTGGCGCCCCCACGGCCCGTGGTGGCTGAGCAGACGTGCGGTGGAGGATGGTGCGCTGCACACGGGCGCCACCCTCGCTGACACGTCATGTCACCCTCACTGACACCCCGCGCCGGGGTGCGCAGCCCAGCTCTGCTGCCTGGGGAGACCGAGTCGAGCCCCTGCCGCTCGCTGCGCCGCAGTGGAAGTCGAGCTTGGGGGGAAACAGGAAACAGGACAAGAGTAAAGGCCTTGGAGCCAAACCTGGCAGACCCTCTGAGCTGAGAGGGAAGGCCCGGGAGCCATGAGAAGAGGGGCGTACTTGATGATGTGAAACCTGAAAAGTGTTGTGAGAAAAGGTTGACGCGAAACACAAGTCAGCAGAGGCCTGAGGGGGCGAGAGGCTGGTTGCCTCCGCCACGGCGTCCGGGGCCGTCCAGGGGCTCTGCCGGCCGAGGAGGATGGAAGGCAGGTTGTGGAATCAGAAGAGACAACACTCGGCCCCCCTAGCCGGGGAGGTGGGGCTCAGGCGTCCCTGCGTCATGGCTTCTTCCCCTCTGGCAGGGACACAGGGCTGGTAGAAATGGGCCTTCTCATTGGAAAGCGTCATCCGTCAGGTGGAAGATGCAACACCCGCGGCCCCCCTCCTTGGGCTCCCGAAGAAACAAGACCGCCATATTGTAGTGCTACAGGACACAGATGTTTGCAGTTTCAGTCACCGAGGCAGAGACTGGGTCAAAGGGACGTCCCTCACTAAGGAGCAGCCGGCACCCGGGACTCGGTGTCTCCACGCCGCTGCTGACAGCACAGTCAGCCCAGGAGAAACTGGTTTGAAGTCACTTTTACAAGATCCTTGGATGAGAAAAGGAATATAGAAGACGGCCTCTTTTTTTTTCCTTAAAGTATCAATTTTGGCCAGAAAATAAAACCTTGTGACGCATTGTGCTGTAATAACTCCATAAGCGCAGAGAAAAACACCAGTTAGTTACTGCAGTTCCCTTCACCTCCAAGAAATGGGGAGTACGGGGAAGGCAGATTAAAAGAAAAAAACACTGCACCGAAACACAGTAACGCTAAAATCCCCTCATCGGCAGCGCCGGTGAGCTGACAACCAGCCAGCGCCCCCATGTGCACTGTGTGTCCGCTGCAGACATGGGCAGGGGTGGGCAGGGGTCTCCGGTCTGTGGTGGTGGCCCCGGGGTCAGTGGGCTAGAAGGGCATGGGGGGGATGATGTTGGAAAGACAAAAATTAGCTGGGATCAGGCCACACCTTGGGCCTTTTCAAAATAGCCCCTGGCACTTTCACAAATTGTGAAAAGTCATAGGGGTCAGGGAAACAACAGGCGTCAAGTATGTGCCATGTTCAAGGCCACGGAATGTCTAGAAGATT
Source organism: Scalopus aquaticus (assembly GCA_004024925.1). Taxonomy (NCBI): domain Eukaryota; kingdom Metazoa; phylum Chordata; class Mammalia; order Eulipotyphla; family Talpidae; genus Scalopus; species Scalopus aquaticus. The sequence continues at coordinate 13,224 of PVIJ01009064.1, read as the reverse complement.
CCGCGTCTACGCACTGCCCCCACAGTGGGGCAGCAGAACCCCGGGCAGGGGGGATGAATTGAAAGTATTTCTAGATACACCTTTATTTATTTATTTGTATTTATTGTAATCTTTGCCCCCTGCCGCCCCCTAGCACACGACGGCATTGTGATTAAGATCGAGGTGCAAACCAACGACGAGGGCTCGGAGAGCCTGGAGACGCCCGAGCCCCTGATGGGCCAGGTGGAGGAACACGGCTTCCCGGACTCGGAGCTGGGGGACCCGTGCGGGGAGCAGCCGGACCTGGACCTGCCCGAGCAGGACGGCGCGCTGGAGGAGTCCACCGAGGGCTCGGGCGAGTTCAGTGAGCTCAAGCAGATGCTGGTGCAGCAGAGGGGCTGCGCAGGTCAGTGGCGGAGGCCTGGGGGGAGGGGGGGACGCCTCCTGCAAGCCGGCTCCCTCCAGCAAGGTGGTGGGACCCCATGGGGCGCAGGGGCCACAGAGCCCCACAGGCTCCGGGCTAGGAAGGAAGGTGTTACATACCAGAATGAGGCCAGACGGGACCCCAAGGGATCTGACATCATCTCTCTGACCCCCTCCTTATATAGGCAGAGTGTCTGGAAAATTCTCCCAGGTCACAGGAACGTGGCAGAGTCATGCCTCTTCAGATGTGTGTTACACCACCAAGGCATCCATAGTCCTCCACCACCATCCATTGAACCCCCTCCCTCCTTTGTTCACCCTCCTCTCCCTCCCTTAGCCTCAGTTCTGAAGTCAGAATTCTCAGGCTGGTTTTGGTTTGGTTTTGTCTGTTCCTTTGTTTTGTTTCTTTATATTCCATATATGAGTGAAATCAGCTGGTGTTTGTCTTGTTCCTTCTGATTAGTTCCACTTAGCATCATTCCCTCAAGGTCCATCCATGTTGCAAATGGCAAGAATTCATCTTGTTGATAACTGAGTAGTATCCCATTGTGTACCTAGACCATATCTTCTTAAGACTCTCATCTGCATATTTTATGGTTTCAGGTCTTAACGTCTAAGTCCTTGTTTAATTTTGAGTTAATGTCTATATGGTATGAGATAGTGATCTAGTTCGTTCTTTTGCATGTGGTTGTTCAGTTTTTCAACACTGTTTGTTGAAGAGACTTTCCTTTTCTCCATTGTATGCTTTTGGCTCCTTTGATGTGAATTAACTGTCCATATTAGTGTGGGTTTTTCTCAACTATCAATTCTATTTCATTGATTTGTGTGTCTGTTTTATTCCAGTACCATACTGTTTTGATTATTACTACTTTGTGCTATATTTTGAAGGGAGCACATGTTTTACATTTTTTTTAATGATGAATGTAATGTGTCTCTCTGGTTGATCCTAGGCATTTTTATTTCATGATAAAACCTCAATATACTGTTCTGCATACTCTTGCTCCTTGTGAGGAAGAGTATCCTTGCAGGAGACCAGAAAGGGCATGGGCTCACAGTGAGCTGTCCATGCATTCCTGAGAAAAGCCCTACCTGAGCATCATGGTGTATTTTTTAAATACACTATAAGACTTAATTAGCTACTGTTTTATTCAGGAGTTTTAAAACTATATTCATAAATGAAATGAATCTGAATTTTTCTTCATCTAGTTTTGGAAACAAGATTATACAACTGGGAAGCTTTTCTTTTTTTCTGTATCTGAAAAATAATGTATAAGAAGGATGTGTGTTCCTTGCAAATTTTGATAGAACTCACTTGAATTTCAGTTATTTTTTTTCCCCATCCCCTTCCCCTCGGTTTTTATGTGAATGTTTTGCTCATGTGCAAAAGTCATTAACCATATCAATTTATGTATTTTTTTTCTGTAGATGATTACTTTGCAGTTTCCCTTGTTGCACTTAGTAATATCATGGACATCCTTCTACACATCTGGTTCCTTATTTTCCCAGTATTCCTGGAATCTTTTTAATATACCATGTTGTCCTTCAGAAAGGGATCACAGAAGATGCCAGGCAGGCTGTGGCCTTATGCTCAGCTGGAGCCCTTCAGAGAAGCCCTCCATCACCCCTTGGGCATTCTCATAAATTCTAGCAGAACCTTTGGAAATTACTAAACAGTACTTTTTAGGGTTTTGTAGGGTTTGTTGAGTCCTAAATTTTAGGGTAAGCCTAATTCATTAAGAAAACCACTTTGATGCTCTAGGAGCATTTTGATTTTTTTTTAAAGATTTATTTATTTATGCATACAAGCTGGGGTACAGGCCAGAGGTGTGGGGTGGCGAGAGGGTTCACCAGAGACAGAGCGGGGAGTAGAACAGGCAGATTGGTGGAAATACACTGCTGAGGGGCGAGGTAGGAGAGGTCTGCCACACCACGTGGGAATCTCCCGGGCTGGGCGTCGAACTCTCGTCGCCACTGCCCACAGCTCCACAGCACAGCGCTTAACCACTGTGCCACCAGGGAGGCCCTGTTTTGATCTTCTTAGGTCCCCACCCGCCTCTGTCTTTCATAAGCAGCCCTCATTCTCAGGACAAACGCCCAGGGAACTGCCTCCTCCCTCCTCACCGATGCAGTCCCGTCCCAAGTCTGTTCTTGGTCACTTCCTGCCAAGATTCCTAACAGAACCAAGACAGCGCTGTCCTATGGCCAGAGGCCCGGACTTGGCCTCTCGCGCTGCATTCTCACCTGACCTCTGGCCTCTGAGGCAGGGACAGCCGCTCAGGCTTACGAGACCGTGGCCAGGTCACAGCTTCCACCGCCTGTGGGTTCAGGGGCTGGGCCAGAGCCACGCTCTGCAAAGGTCTATGAATTCATTTGCTCTACGTGGAAACACCCCTTGCTATCGCCGGGCTTAGGTGCCCGACGTCTGTGAAATGGGGGTAAGTCTTGCTTGACTTTACCCTGTAATGAGATATTGTCATTATGGAAAGAGAACAGGTGTGAAGGGCTTTGAAAAAGTTCTCGTTTGTTTGCTTGTAAGAATTCTGCAAGTGCAGGCTATTATTCCTTCTCACAGGTGGGCTTGGAGGAGCAAGTGACTTTCTCTAGTCACACAAAGTCAGTGACTAAAAATAGAGCTCCCCAGGGAGGAGTGCTTGGGGGGTACCAAGTACAGCGCTTAAGAACACTCAGCCTGGGGTCAAGGACACGCTCTAGCAGGACCTGGTGGAGAGCTAACTGCTTGGTCCTCAGTGGCAGGCTGGAGGGTGGCGGGCCGGGGAAGAGGAGGAACCCAGCAGCCAGGTGCTCACGGAACACTCCCCGTGTGCCGAGCCGTGGGAGAGGCCGAGGACCCCTCACCCCAGCTTCTGGGTTGAGAGAGTCTGACTGTGCAGGTGAGTCATCCACCTGGGCAGGTGAGATCGGGAAGGCCAAGTTCCTGAGTCCTGGGAGGCGCACGAGAAGGTGCTGTGGGCTCGGGGTGCTGTGGGCCGCTGGTTGGGATCCGCGAGGGGACCTTGGGGGAAGACAGACTTGGAACTGGGGGTTAAGTGATGGGCACCTTTGGAGACATGAGGGGGAAATGGCTGGAGGAAGGCAAAGGGGGTGGGCAGAGACCAGTGGGGCTGAGCAGAGTTCTGATGGGGCGCCCCCAGGCAGAAAGGTCGAGCTTGATGAATGAGACCCTTTTGCTAGAGGTGGTAGAAACGCAGCTCCCACGGCGCCTAGTGGAAGGGGGCGCTCTGGCCTCAGACCATGGTAGCCGCCCCAGGATGGCCGCTTCAGGCACCTGGTCTGCAGCCTTCTCTCCAGCTCTGGCAGCGGGCAGGGCTCCAGCAACGCCCTCCCATCCCAGGCGGGATCCTCCCGCTGCCCCGGAGAAATGCCGGAGGGCCTCCGCCAGCCCCCCGGAGGTGGGCGGGAGTGGGGGTCTGCAGACACTGAGCCCGCGCGCTGCATTCAGTGTGGGAGGGGGAGGGCGGGTCCCCGCGGGCCTCACCCAGGCTCGGGGAGCTCGGCCGCGCTAACGTCTCCGCTCTCTCTCTCCCTGCCGGAGCAGAGGGCATCGTGATCAAAACCGAGGAGCAGGAGGAGGAGGAGGAGGAGGAGGAGGAGGAGGAGGAGGGGCTGCCGCAGCACCTGCAGGCCCTCGGGCCGCTGGCCGGGCGCTTCGAGGCCAGCATGTACCCGCCCCCGCTGCCCGGGGAGCTGTCCCCCGGAGGCGAGGAGAGCCCCCCGCCCCTGCAGCTGGGCAGCCCGGCGGTGAAGAGGCTGGCGCCGGCCGCGCACGGGGAGCGGCACCTGGGCGAGGGCCGCGGCGGCGCCAGCCAGCAGCAGCGCAACCGGCGCGGGGAGCGGCCCTTCACCTGCATGGAGTGCGGGAAGAGCTTCCGGCTGAAGATCAACCTCGTCATCCACCAGCGCGGCCACATCAAGGAGGGGCCCTACGAGTGCGCCGAGTGCGAGGTCAGCTTCCGCCACAAGCAGCAGCTCACGCTGCACCAGCGCATCCACCGGGCGCGCGGCGGCTACGCGTCCCCCGAGCGCGGGCCCGGCTTCGCCCCCAAGCACGCGCTCAAGCCGCGCCCCAAGTCGCCCAGCTCGGGCAGCGGCGGCGGCGGGCCCAAGCCCTACAAGTGCCCCGAGTGCGACAGCAGCTTCAGCCACAAGTCCAGCCTGACCAAGCACCAGATCACGCACACGGGCGAGCGGCCCTACACGTGCCCCGAGTGCAAGAAGAGCTTCCGCCTGCACATCAGCCTGGTGATCCACCAGCGCGTGCACGCCGGCAAGCACGAGGTCTCCTTCATCTGCAGCCTGTGCGGCAAGAGCTTCAGCCGCCCGTCGCACCTGCTGCGCCACCAGCGGACTCACACGGGCGAGCGGCCCTTCAAGTGCCCCGAGTGCGAGAAGAGCTTCAGCGAGAAGTCCAAGCTCACCAACCACTGCCGCGTGCACTCGCGCGAGCGCCCGCACGCCTGCCCCGAGTGCGGCAAGAGCTTCATCCGCAAGCACCACCTGCTGGAGCACCGGCGCATCCACACGGGCGAGCGGCCCTACCACTGCGCCGAGTGCGGCAAGCGCTTCACGCAGAAGCACCACCTGCTGGAGCACCAGCGCGCGCACACGGGCGAGCGGCCCTACCCCTGCACGCACTGCGCCAAGTGCTTCCGCTACAAGCAGTCGCTCAAGTACCACCTGCGGACCCACACGGGCGAGTGAGCCCCGCCCGCCGCCCCCGCGCCGCCCCGGACCCCGGCCGGCCCCCGAGGCCCGAGCCCAGCGGGCGGGGCGCCCCCCAGCCCCTTTGCTGTGAGCCCCCTCTCCTTCCGCCCCTCCTCCCCAGGACACGGGGGTCGTGAGACCTGGTCGCTTGCTGCCGTGTTAACCCGGGACCCTGGGGGGAAAGCGCGGACCTGGGGATCCCCTTCGGGCTGTTCATTTCCTTGACAATAAAATGGATGAAACCAACCGGCACGGGGGGAGTGATTTGGCCGTCGGCCACTCGAGGGGCGCAGGGCCACTTAGTTGGGGGTAGACTTTATAATGACGTTTTGGATACTGTGGTTCTATTTGATAATAATAGAGTAATTTTTAAAAGACGAGCGTTTCCTGTTTGCCGTTCTTGTCTGGTTTTGAAGGGGAGGGCCTGAGAAGGCGGCCAGGGACGTGGGCCAGGACACGGGCAGGTTCTGTTGCGCCCTTTAGGTGCCCATCCCCTGTTGGGTGGCAGTGGGCACAGAACCCGCCTTGAGTGCAGGCGCGGCAGTTCAGAGCAGCTTGGAGCAGAGGCTGAGGGAAGGGCAGAGGCTGCCTGCAGGGCCAGCACCAGGAGCGGGCAGGAGACGCCGGCCCCAGAAGCTGCAGCTGCCCCGCCCGCAGCCCTCCTGCCCGGCTTGGCTGGCAGCTGGTGGAGGGGTGGGGTCACCAGGCCGGGGGGGAGCTGCAGAAAAGGGGTACAGAGGTCCTGGTGCCACTCAACTTGGTTTGTTGCACCCCAGTTTCACTAGGCATAAGCTGGTTTCCAGTCTCCTTCCAGGGAGGCACAGGAAAAGAAACCCGGGCAGAGGACTTGCCCACAGCGCCACTGACTCGCTCCGTCTGGGTCTGGCCGCGGCCCAGAGAAAGACAGGCTTTGAAGGCGCCATTCTCGGAGGCTAGCGGAGCGCCCCGCTCGGCCCCAGAGCCTGGGAGGCCGGCCCCGCGCAGAGGCAGGAGCCTGGGGCAGGCTGCCGCGAGAAGAGGGCGAGATGCTTACAAGGGGTTCAGAAAAGGGGGTCTGAGAGGAGAAGGGGTTACAGTATTGGCTAAAGGAAGCCTCGTGGTCATAAGCTTTATAAGGATGTGTAGGCTGAGTCACAGGGCGGGAAGTGAGGCCCAAACCTCAAGTTTGGAAGAGCAGAACCTCTCCCTGCACATCGGACATTTCTAGAAGGCCAGTAGGACCTTGGGAGGCCGCCAGAGGGCTGGGGCCCGGCTGGCAGGATGGGTTGGCGGAGTGGAGGGGCCCCGGGCGCCGTGGGCACACTCGTGTGCCGTAGACACTGAGCGCCAAGCACGTGCACCTGTGCGGCCCGCTCCAGGAGGCCCGGAGGGGTCGGGACAGCTATCCTCGAGGCGGCATCCGCTGGCCCCGTGGCAGGAGGGGTTCAGGTGAGAGGCGGGGAAGGCCGCCAGGTGTGGGCCTTCTTGGAGGTGGAGTGTGGCAAGGGCGCTCCCACTAAGGAGCTCGACTGAACCGCTGACCTGGAGAAAGGCTTGTAGAGAGAAAACTGGGTCCAAACAGTTGGCCAGGAGTAGACTGGGGTGCAGAGAAGCTTGCCAAGAGGAGAGTGGTGTAGCTGGTGGCAGGAGACCCAGCCTGATCGGGCAGGAACCTGCTCCCGGTGTCGGGCTGGGGAGACTCACCCCGTGCAGGGGGAGGCCGCGGAGGGAGGCGCTGGCGGCCAAGGGAGTGACTGAGCCCCGGGAATGCGGACCTGGCGGCAGCCTTAGCAGGGGTGTTCTGGAGATCTCGGTGGAGAGCCACGCGGCTCAAAATCCCCACCAGCCTGGAACATGAGCCCCAAAGCACACTGGGGAGGTTCAGTCTCAAGCAGACCGTGGTGATTGGGGCGAAGTGCAAGGGAGGCTGCAGGAGGACCCTCATTACCCTGGGAGCCGGTGGGCGTGGCTGTGGCAACCGGGCGCCCTTCCGGTCCTAGGAAACCTGCTTTATGAAGGACTAAATAGTCAGACTGGTGCGTGGGATGTGGGATGTGGGGTGGGCTGTCAGGGGTGCTCCACGCCCGCTCACCCCCAACCCCCCAGCAGACACCCTTCCTTCTGGGGCCTAGCCCCCTCTATTCCAAATAGCCCCCCTTGTCCCCTCAGCACTGTGGCTGTCACTTCCTACCCCCCAGTCCCTCACAGCGGTCAGAAGCCGACGGCGAACATGACGCTCGGCCGCGGCTGGAGCCCGGCCTGAGCTGCGTGCTTGACAAGTTCACTGCCAGCTGCAGTTGCCCCATCTGCTCAGGGAGACACGCAGATGCCCTTGTCCTGAGGCTGCGCGACAAAGAATCAGGACCCTGGCTCGGGTCCTGCCTCGAGCCGCTGGGTTCACAGCCAGTGACGCCCGAGCTGAGTGAAAACAAGGCCAGGTAGGAAACCTCCGGACCTACAGAATGACCTTCCCGGCAGGCAGAAGCAGAAATGTGTTTCGCCGTGAGAAGTTCAAGTCCACCACGCAGGCCCTTACCTCTTGGCGTTGATGTAGGAGTGGACAGGGGCCAAGACTCACCTCTTAGCCACAAGCCAGTGGGGGGTACACCACCTTCTGGGGGACTGGGTGTCGGCACCCTTTCACGTGCTTGCCCCTGCTGCCCTTAATGTAACTAGAAAGTCAGACTTACAGACGCCAGGCTGCCTGCCACCCTTGACCCCGCGAGCTGGGTCCCAGCAAGCATCCTTGGCATCGCTAGTGCTTCCTCCTTTCGAAGACTTTACCCGCGTTACCTCACGATGCTGATGAATCATCATACTCTTGGGTGAAGAGCTGAAACTCAGAGAGGTCCGCCCGAATCCACCCAAGGCCACACAGCACACAACCGGCAGTCGGGATTGAACCCAAATCTTTGACTCCAAAGCCCATGTCTCGGCCACCAAGTTTTTCCCCCAGAACCTAGATGGTTATTGAAAAAGGAAAGCCAGTGCCTCCTTCAAATGATCCCATTTTACCCTCGGCTTTTAAAATTTAAGACAAAGTTGGGGCAAACAATACGTCGGGTGGAATGTGTCCTGTGTCATGGGCTTGCTAAAATTATGACGTAGTAAGAGAATTTAAAAAAAAATAGTGGGAAGAAGGCCTGAGCGCCAGCTCTGGTTTCCAGCTGAGAGACGGCAGGACGGGTGGGGAGCGGCTCCCTCCCACGGTGGGGGCAGCGGTGGACTGGGCAAGGCTCTGGCGCCGGCTGCCCACTTGCCACGGCGCCTGCCCCGGTATACTAAGCCGGGCTGGTGTGCAAAGCCCTTCGCTGGCTCCTGGGAGGAAGGCAGAAGGCTAAGGGGCCACCCCCGGCGTCGGCGGCTCAGCATCAGGGGGCCTCTGCGGCCTGATGCTCCAGAGGCCTTCGGGGGCCTGGAGAGCGGGCGGCAGAGCGCTTCCCCTGTCTCTGCCTGTCCCTCGCCTGCGTCAGGGTGGCTTTAAGTAGCCAGGTGTCGGGGGACCTTTTCTGAGGCTGTGGTGGCGGCTTCTCAGATTAAGGGATCAGGGACAGAGGCCTGGGGCCCTACCGTTGCCAGGGCGACGCTGAGTCAGGCCAGGCCTCTCCAGCTTTCTGGAAAGCCGGCAGCCGATGAAGCCTTTTCCAGCTTCCCAGGCAGAGTGGGGACTTCTAGACTGAAATTTTTTGAAAATTCTGCATTTGCCCCTTCTAGTTAGGTTCCTTGAAATGAGAATTTTTTAATTAACACCTAATAGAATCTCACCCTTTTGTTTCTATTTGCTATAAAAACCCCAGGCTAAAAAAATTTTTAATAACAAAAGAACAGAGAAAAAAAGGAAAGAAAGGAATGAAAAGCACAGAGGGAAAAAGGGAAAAAATTAAACCGAGTGCCTCCTCAGAGTCGCTTTACAAGAAAACTCCAGTTAGAAATCAGACCTGACCTTGAACTCACTCTGAACAGTGGTCGCGCCACCATGATGAGCTGGGTTATCATGGCGCTAATAAGTAAACGTTTCATTTCATCTTCTCTGTGAGCACTTGTGAAATCCGCGTCTTCATCCCCTTTGACCGGTGAAGTTCCAAGAGGTTAAGCAACTAGTCCGAGGTCACAGGGCCAGAGTGTCAACCCAAGTGTGTACAGGTAATGGCCGCTGCAGACCGCCTCCCTCTTTCTCCAAAGTGGATCCTTTTTTCTTTTAAAGATTTATCTATTTATACATACAAGCTGGGGTACAGGCCAGAGGTGTGGGGCAGTGAGAGGGTTCACCAGAGGCAGAGTGGGGAGCAGAACAGGCTTATCGACCGAAATCCACTGCTGAGGGGAGCAGTGGGCGAGGCAGGAGAGGTCTGCTGCGCCCTGTGGGAATCTCCTGGGCTGGGCGTCGAACTTGCGCCGCCGCTGCCAGCTCCATAGCACTGCGCTTAACTCGTTGCGCCACCAGGGAGACCCCAAAATGGATCCTTAATAAAAAGCCAAAACAATACAATCTCTGACTGGCAGCTCCGACTCTCCCCTGGACACCGTGGGGACTTTACGGCTGAAGGTGGACAGCTCACTGGCTGACCAGCCGGCCCCAGGACCCTGGGGACAGTGGCCGAGCTCACCTCACCAGGAACAGATGATGTTGCCAGGCACCTTGGTGGCCGGAAGCCCAGGAGTCCCTGTCTTCCTCAGGGACTTTGATAAGAGGTCAGCTGTTAGGGCGAGGGGCTTCCTCCTCGTGCCTGAAGCCATTTGTTTATGGGAGCTCCGGAGATCACTAGGAGAACCTGATCCTAAGAAGACAGCACCAGCGCCTGCCCCTCAACTCCGCTACCTCCCGGGGTCCTTGCCGTTCCTCCCACATCCCCCAGGAATGAAACTCACTGCCACATCCCCCAGGAATGAAACTCACTGCTGCTCGTTACAAATGAATCTCCCTGTTCTCCAAAACTGAGTTCGGTAAGTCAGTGGTCACAGGGCCCACAAACTCAGGTAAGGGAGAGTGGAATTGTAATGACAAAATGTACCAAGGAAAAAGTCTGTCCTCGCTGGTAACTTTTTTTTTAAGATTTATTTTATTTTTGCATACAAGCTGGGGTGCAGGCTAGAGGTATGGGGTGGTGAGAGGATTCACCAGAGACAGAGTGGGGAGCAGAACAGGCAGATTGACTGAAACACACTGCTGAAGGGAACAGCGGGTGAGGCAGGAGAGGTCTGCCCGCCATGTGGGAATCTCCCCGGCCGGGCATCAAACTCACGCAGCCGCTGACAGCTCCACAGCGCTGCGCTTAACCCCTTGCGCCACCAGGGAGGCCCTCGTAACCTTGTTTAAATACCCACTACCAGGCTCAACCACCACTTCCTTTTAGGATCGGTCTGGTGGGATAAGTAGAAAACCTTTCTCAGAGCAACATTCGCCCCGTGCTTTGTTCCAAGACACACACGCTAATGCCCTCCATGGAGCGGCATTGATGGGAGTTAAGCTGAATTCAACTAAGAAAATTAAACAGGTTATGAACGTGACATTTGTCACTCTTCCACAGAAGGTCTGCTCCGAGAACCAAGGGGATCCACGGCCACTTCTGCAAGCAAATTACTTCTACAGATTCTAAAATCTGTGCATGTGTAATCTCCCTGGGATTGATCCCTGAAGAACCTGAAGAACCTTCCCTGCTGGGAAGGCAGCAGGTTGGCTTATACAGCTACACCCTGAACAAGTCAGTAACAAGCAATGTCCAACGGAAATGATCCAGTGTTTATGTCCCACTTTGTCGGTTCCCTTCAGCTTCCCTGGAGTTCATCAATGCGCCAGAGTTTTGTGATCCATTTTGACATGAGTTTGGGAAAAAGTAAACCTCAAATGCTTCCACGCAGCACTAAAAAGCCAGTCTGCGTCCAGACAAACGATGCCAATTTCTAGCACATGTAGTTCAGCAGCAGACACAGCGGGAAGAAAAAGACACATCATTCTTCCCAAATCCACGCTGGCTCTCAGTCTCCCAACAGCACCTTGAGCTGTACTGCAAAAAGGTGCCTGAGGACATTTACCCAAATGCCTTACTCACATTAATATGCAGTACCCGCACCCCTGAATTTCAGGGGGGTCTAGCAAGGCTCTTTCTTGCCAGAGAAAAACAGCATTGTGGTTTCTCCTGACTATAAAAGGGATTTCTGAGTTCCACACAATAAAAACTTCTTAGAATTGAATGTACCCCTTACTTTTCCAGGAGAAGGTAGCCGGTCCCCTCCCGAATGTAAAGGAGGAAATCTGTTTTCTTCCCACCCAGCAGGGAGATGTTAACCATCTCCACACCTGTGAAATGAATTCCTCCTCAGCCCCTCTTTGTAGAAACTCAATCTGTCGGTTCATATTTCAGAACCTCTTTCAGATTCACCGACAGTCTTCATCAAATTCGTGATGATCCGCCAAATTCTGTTTCTCAGAGTACGCGAGCTTTCATATTCAGGCCCAGAATCCCTTTTACTGGTTTACATAAAGCCATTTTGGGAGGCCGAATGCGGAAAATATGTGGTGGGCAGGGTCGGGAGCAGGGCCCGAGCTGGGGAGTGGGAGCCAGGGGGTCCACCTGTCCAGTGTCCAGGGGCCCCCGTGCCCGGCAGGAAGTGGCTTCCCGGCTCCAGGGCGCAAGTCCGGCCCTCCTGCCCCCCATCTCAGCTATCCCAGAGCCACACCCGGGGCACCGAGTCTTTGTGGAGCGCGGCTGGCCGCGTTCACCTCCCTGGCAGGCTCTGCGCGGCTGGCGTCTGCGTCCGGCACGTTACCGCGGCTGCTCGCATCAGAAGTGGGGAATCCCCCTGCCCTCAGCAGTGACCCTAACCTGCCCCTGGAAGCCAGGAAGAAATAGCAACACATGTCCAGGAGAGCCCCGGCAGGAGCCAGGACACCCCAAGATGTCTTCACAGCCAGCCCTCCACCGTGAGCCGGGAAGGAGCCTCCCACACACTCGGCCCCACCATCCGGCCCCGAACCACACACCTGGCGGCGGGGTCCCTCCTTTGAGGGGTCCCTTCTGTGGTTTCCTTGGGTCCCCATGGCCTGGAGTGGGGCTCGAGAGCCCCAAGGGCAGGTTCTGATCCACCGTGTGCTTGCTCCAGGGCTCCGGGCCGGTGTTGGTACCGGATCGTGCACGCGGAGGGCGTGGGCGGATGAGCCGCAGGGCAGAGCCGCCCCCCCTCACGCTAACTCCCGTCCTTTCGCAGATAGCGCAAAATGCATTTTCCCATTCCCGCGCCTATTTCAGCCCAAACACGAGGTCGAGTCCGGGGCCAATCCTCTCACCCCAGTGTGTGGGGGGAGCCCTGGGGTGACAGAAGCCCTTCCGGGCGGCCCAGCCGCTGAGGCCCGGACACCCAGATCCCTGCTGAGGCCAAGGGGGGCGGCGGCAGAGCCCACCGCGGAGGGGAGAGAGCCGGACGCGCCTCCCGCATCTCCCAGTCCCCCCACCCCCGCGGCGCGCGCCAGGGGCTTCTCTCCGCGCGCGGGCCGCCTGCAGTGGACACACGCACGACCTAAGGCGGGGTGCCCTGGCAGAGCGCCCCCAGCCCCCCGCAGGCCGCCACCCCCTGAGGACCTTCCCGCAGCCCCTGGGGACGGCCCCCGGGGAAGCCGCGTCGCGTCCTCGACCTCTCAGCTCCATCTCCTGCTAACTGCGACTCCATCACCCGCCCCAAAACGCGGGCGCCCAGTCAGCGCCTGTGAAACGGGGTCGGGGTCGCGGCCGCGGGCTGCGGGGGCCCGGCCTGCGCACAGCCCTGTCTGTTTTCAGCGGGCCCGTGCGCCCCGGATTTGTGTTTTAAGTAAACGCACGTGCGTCTTGCACGTTTGAACGTCAGCGGCACGTCGGCTTTTCAGTTCCGAGGCCGGGCTCCGACCCGCAAGCCGGCGGGCCTGGCTGCGGGCGCGCGCGCCACGTGGGGCGCCGGCGGGCGGTGCTGCCCCCTGGCGGCCGGAGCCGGAGGCCGCGCCGGCCGCACCTGGGCGCCGGGGCCGCTCTAGCAGCGCGGGCCTCTCGGTGGTGGCGCGGGCGCCGCGCGCGCTCAGAAAGGGGCCGTCCCTGGAGCGGAGCGGCGGGGGCGCGGAGTCGCCCCGCCTCCCTCCCCGGCACCCCGTCGCCC